>JAVHLV010000425.1:0-48985 GCA_036785495.1 Colletotrichum neosansevieriae
TATAGTATAGTATATTATTATTATATTATTATATTATAGGTTTATCTTTATGATCCTTTTAATAAGATCTATAGTAAGCCACGCTATAGACCTTATACCTCTACTATTATTAAATTCCATTATATTTTAAATAGAATCTTTATATATATAATTATTAAGAGGCAGGTTTATAAAGGCTATTATTTTATATTATATAGCTTATATAAGATAAACCTTTATTATTATTATTATTATTATAATTTTGACAAGGAGTGGTCTGAATCCAAATTTCCTTATATATTATTATATATTAAGAAGAAGTATATTATTCTTCTTTATTATTTTTTAATTTTCTTTTTAATAATTTAGACAAGAAGTAGTCTGAATCTGAATTTCCTTGTTTATTATTATTATATATTAAGAAGAAATATATTATTCTTCTTTATTATTTATTAATTCTTTTTAATATAGATAAGGAGTGGTCTGAATCCAAATTTCCTTATATATTTATTAAGAAGAACTATATTATTCTTCTTTATTATTTATTATTATTATTATTATTATTATTAACTCTTTTCTTTTAAAAGAGTTTATTATATTATAGAGTATAGGTTATAAGTTATAGTATAAAAGTATTAAAGAGAGATATATATATATCTTAATTAGAGATCTCTCTTTTATATAGTTATTATATATTTATTATAAATCTCTTTCTTATTATAAATATTTTAGTTTAGAAAGAGAAATTTGGCTTTTATTATTATAGATATTATTTTATAGTAGATAGTGTTATATATCTTAGAGTAGAGACTCTAGAAGATATTTAGAGAATATATCAATTCTCTTATATATTATTAGAGTATTATATATTTTCCCCTTTTTGATATAGAAAGGGTATCTCTATATTATAGAGATTATAATATATTTTATATTTAGATTTATTACCCTAGAATTTAAGAAATCCTTAAGGATATTATTATTATTATTATTTATAATTTATTAATTTATATATTAAGAGAAAAAGAACCCTTTTTATATTATTTAGACTAGAGAAATATTAATCCCTTAGTCTTTTATTTTATATATATATTATTTTTTATAATTAGAGATAGAGTAATCTCTTATATTATTATTATTATTATAGAGAAACTAGTCTCTATTTATAGATATAGTATAGAGAATAAATCTCTTTTTATTATTATTATTATAGAGAATCTAGTCTCTATTTATAGGTATATTATTATTATTACCTTTATTAAAAGGTATATTAGAGTTTATTATAGTATTTAAAGAAGATAGTATCTCTTCTTACTTATTTTTAATACTCTTTATATTTAAGAGAGTATATATTTATATTATTCTTATTATAATACTCTTTATTTAAGAGTAGATTTTTATTATTATTTATTATAATACTCTTTAATTAAGAGTAGATATTTATTATTATTATCCTTTTATATAAGAGAATATATCTCTAGTTATTAAAGGAAAATAAATTCCTAAAGGATATAAAAAGACTCTTCTTATTATATAAAAGTCTTTTAAGTATTATTATTATTTTTATTATTTATTTCTTTTATTAAGGAAATAAATTCCCTTTTTATTAAGAATATTAATCCTTTATATTAAGAATAGATAAATCCCTTTTATATTAAGGAAGTAAATTCCTTTTTTATTAAGGATATTAAAACAGGCTGAGAACCTTAAGATAAAAACAATAAAACCACACACTCCCACACACTTATATAAAAATATTATAATATTATAGCTTTATATCTAGAGGCCCTAGAATAAAGGAAAGGATCTCTCTAAGTATAATAACCTTATTATAGATATAAACTGTTAAGTAAAAAAATAATAAAAGCTTCTTAATAATAAGATAAACTATAATAATACTAACTAATAATACTGCTCTATCCTCCTTTTTGCCCTTAATAAGGTAAAAGTCCTGCTATACTATACTAACTAATATATCTATCTGGGCACCCTCTAAACTAGACTATCTATACTGCCCTATCTTAATTATCCCCTATAGCCTTACCTTAATATCCTATAAGAAAAACTATATACTAAAGAAAAAATTATATAAATAAAAACTACTATTTATAAAGAAAAAGGTACTCCCTATACTACTTAATTACTCCTTCTAAGTTATTATAGATCTAATTACTTCTTTCTATAGTTATACTATTCTAGCCTTCTTTATTTAGGCCTATCTTCTATAAGCTTATAAGTCTTATTCTAATCTAAATCTCACTTATATTATTTCTAACTATACTAGCTAAGTAGCTATAAAAAGTAGTAACTATAGTTACTCTTAGAGATATTATCTTTAATCTATTACTAGTAGTTAACTTACTTTATAATATAGTTCTTATAGCTATTATAGATAGGCTTAAGAATATTAGATAAAGCTAGATATAGAGGATATTCTCTAATAATAATAGTTTAGTATAATACTAAAGTAGAGGAGTATAAAGGGGTTATATCTTATCTAGTATTAAATAGTCTAGCTAGCAAAATAAAAGAGTTAAATAGGGTTAAATCTAGGTTTATAAGGCTAGAGTTATTATTACTAAGAGATAGTAAAGTACTATAAAGACTAAAAGCTAGTAAGTCTAAGTCTATAATAGTATAAAAGCTAGCTCTACTAGGGTAATAAGAAGTAGGTTTCCTACTATTAGACTTACTAATCTAGCTTTTTATATAATATAAAGTAAAAGTTCTTATAGAAAGCCTTAGTATTTTAGGAGGAGGTAGAAAGGAGAGTGTTTTAGATACTAGAGGCTATATCTTATTAGTATTACTATATAACTCTACTATAAGGAGGTCTATCTAGAATATCTATAAAGGTCTATTACTATAAAGTATAAAGCGTTTTATAAACTTAATAGTAATCTTTAAGATATACTAGATAATAATTTAAAATTAATTTCTTTTTACTACCCTTTCTATAACTACTACTAATATTATACTATTAATAATACCTTTATAAATATAGGCTTTAATCTAATCTATTACTCTAAGGCTATATATCTATAAATCCTACTTTTAGAGCTAGGATCTAACTATAGTATTTCTCTAAAAAAGGGTATAAATATTAATAGATGCTCTAAAAAGCTTATAGTACTAGGAGAGATCCTCTATAACTTCTATAAATACTTTATTAAAATCCCTGCTCTAAATTAAGTTAGTATAGTAAGTAGTTTCTCTTTTCTAATTTACTACTATTATTACCTAGTAGTTACTACTATACTAAATATAAAAAATAGTAATATCTAACTAGATAAGTAGTGAAACAGGCTGAGAACCTTAAGATAAAAATAATAAAACCACACACTCCCACATACTTATATAGGAATATTATAATATTATAGCTTTATATCTAGAGGTCCTAGAATAAAGGAAAGGATCTCTCTAAGTATAATAACCTTATTATAGATATAATCTGTTAAGTAAAAGTGATAAAAGCTTCTAAATAATAAGATAAACTATAATAATACTAACTGATAATATTCCTCTATCCTTCTCTCTGCTCTTAATAAGGTAAAAGTTCTACTATACTAAGCTAACTAATATATCTATCTAGGTACTCTCTAAACTAGGTTATTTATACTGCTCTGTCTTAATTATTCTCTATAGTTTTACCTTAATATTTTATAAGGAAGACTATATATTAAAGAAAAATTATATAAATAAAAACTACTATTTATAAAGGAAAAGGTAATCTTTATACTGCCTAATTGCTCCTTTTAGGTTATTATAGATCTAATTACTTCTTTTTATAGTTATACTATTCTAGTTTTCTTTACTTAGGCCTATCTTTTATAGGTTTATAAGCCTTATTCTAATCTAAACCTTACTTATATTATTTCTAATTATACTAGCTAGGTAGCTATAAAAAGTGGTAGCTATAGTTACTCTTAGAGATATTATTTTTAATCTATTACTAATAGTTAATTTGCTCTATAATATAGTTCTTATAGCTATTATAGATAGGTTTAAGAATATTAAATAAAGTTAGATATAGAGGATATTTTTTAGTAATAATAGTTTAGTATAGTACTAGAGTAGAGAGGTGTGAAGGGGTTATATTTTGCCTAGTAGTGGGTAGTCTAGCTAGTGAAATAAAAGGGTTAGATAGAGTTAAATCTAGGTCTATAAGGCTAGAGTTATTATTATTAGGAGGTAGTGGAGTATTATAGAGACTAAAAGTAGGTAAGTCTAGGTTTATAATAGTATAGAAGCTAGCTCTACTAGAGTAATAAGGAATAGGTTTCTTACTATTAGGCTTACTAATCTAGCTTTCTATATAGTATAAGGTAAAAGTTCTTATAGAAAGCTTTAGTACTTTAAGAAGAGATAGAAAGGAGGGTGTTCTAGGTATTAGGAGTTATATTTTGCTAGTATTACTATATAATTCTACTATAAGGAGGTTTATCTAGAATATCTATAAAGGTTTATCATTATAGAGTATAGAGTATTTTATAAACTTAGTAGTAATCTTTAAGATATACTAGGTAATAATTTAGAATTAATTTCTCTTTACTACCTCTTCTATAGCTACTACTAATACTATACTATTAATAATACTTTTATAAATATAAGCTCTAATTTAATCTACTACTTTAAAGCTATATATCTATAAATCCTACTATTAGGGCTAGGATCTAACTATAGTATTCTTCTAAAAGAGGGTATAAATATTAATAGAAGCTCTAAAAAGCTTATAGTACTAAAAGAGGTTCTTTATAGCTTTTATAAATAGTCTATTAAAATTTCTATTCTAAATTAGGTTAGTATAGTAAGTAGTTTCCCTTTTCTAGTTTACTACTATTATTACCTAGTAGTTACTACTATACTAAATATAAAAAATAGTAATATCTAACTAAGTAAGTAAGTTATAATAGGTGTTTATAATTAATAATATTAAGATCTAGTATCTACTAAGAGAGAGTGCTATTTTTATTTACTAAGTAACTTATCTTTCTAGGGTTTATATATATTTATTTAACCTATATATATTAAATTTAGTAAGGTAATATATCTCTTTTACTTTAAAATAGGTTTCTATTACTAGTTTCCCTTAAATATTATAAAGATAAGTAAGATAGTATTAAGTAACTAATAGAGGCTACTTAGCCTATTTTCTAGTTATATTAAACCTATAGTAGAATTAGGTTTATAAAGATAGTATAATATTCTAGCTTAACTTAATATATTAGTTAGGTGCTCTCTTTTTCTCTATTTTATTCTTTAGTAGTTTTAGGTTACTAACTAGATCTATAACTAGGAGTTTTAAAGTGCTATAAGGGTTATTAATATAGATTAGTTATTTAGAGTTATTAGTATAGTAAGAGCTATAATTTAGGTAAAGAGAAGGCTTATTATTATAAAGGTTAAAGGCTTTTTCTCCTATTTATCTATTTTTCTAGTATATAGTAGTGATAATCCTATTTTAGTAGGTATAGTTCTATATAGTATTAACTATAGAGTAATTATTAATAATATCTCTTACTTTAGTATTATAGTTCTTAGATAGACTTAGATTTAGGTTTATAAGAGACTTAATAGATATATTAATAGGTATAAAAGCTTCTACTACTTAAATATTAAATATAGATATTTTAGAGTTAAGGTTAAGTATCTTAAAGTATCTAAGATAGAGCTATACTAAGATTAATCCTTTTATAAATATAAAGTTAGAGACTATAGAGTTCTAAGTATAAATTATCTTCTAAATCTTTTTATTATATAGTAGAGAGATAATCTTTTTAATATACTTAGCTCTATTAGTAGTTCTTAATAGGGTTAGAAAGACTATACTATCTACTTCTAGATCTCTATTATAGAACTTAGAAGTGATTTAATTTATTTATATATTAAAGATCTTTTTAAAGGAAAAACTAGTTTAGTATTTAGCTAACTCTAGTTATATATAGTAGTAAAGCTACTTAAAGTAGAGTATATTTAATATCTATAGCTGCTCTTCTTAAAGTTAGAATATATAAATAACTTTAACTAAGTGCTTAAGGATAGATATTATACTATTAAGAGGCTTATAGATAGCTATTATAGATCTAATTAGTATTTTAAGATATAATTCCACTTTTCTATTATACTAGAAGTTATTATAGAAGTAAAAAAAGCCTAAAAGTTAGTTAATAAATAAGATAGAATAGAAAACTACTTTTTTATTAATACTTTTTTTAGCTAGTAATTAGAGAATAAGTATAGTAAGCTAGCTTTTCTATATAGTAGCTTTACTATTTTTAATCTTAGTATTAATAGAGGTATAATATTATCTAATAAGACTAATTCTATTAAAGAGGTTATAAGTAAGAAGTTAAAAACTAGTCTCTATATTAAAAGCTAAAAGGGAAGTTTTAGTCTAAATAGTTTCTTATAGATTAAATAAGTTAACTATAGTAACTAACTTTTTTTTATTCTCTTTAGTTTAGTCTAGTTATTAAGATCTAGTAGGTTAAAGCTATTAGAGATAAATATAGAGTTAAGTTATAGAAGTACTAAAATAAAGCTACTAAAGCTCTTTATATTTAAGGTTCTTATTTAGCTTAAGAGGAAATTAGAAATAGAAAGAAAGTATCTATCTAGCTAAGTGCTACTTATTAATCCTTATAGCTAGAGTATTTAAGGTTTTCTTAAAGAGAATAAAGTTAGTAAGTATAACTATAATCTCTAAAAGCTTATTATTCTACTTATCTCTCTTCTAAGAAAACTTCTCTAAAGTAGTAATAAGAAATACTTTCTTAATCTAGATATTAGTAATCTTAGTAGGGAAACTCTTAGATAAAGATATTATTAAGGATAGAGTAGATAGAGGTAATTATAGACTTAATTAAAGCTTTTAATAAGGAGAAAAGGTTATATAAGTAGTATAGGAGGGTAAAGATCTATAATATTATAAAGAGAGGGTTATATATAGGTAAGTATAGGTTAGAGTAGGAATTTATACTTAAATATCTATAAAGAGGGCTTAAAATATAAATTAAGTTAAGCTATAATACTAAATTAATAATTAATAGATTAAATCTATTTATATTAAGAGGGATAAAGTAGTTATTTATATATAGGTTAAAGGGGATAGGCTACTAATTACTAATTATTAACTATCTAAAATAAAGAGATAAAATAAGAATAGATAGTAGGAGGAGGTAGTTATAAGGGTTAACTCCTTTTCTTATCTAATTAATCTTAACTATAAAAAAGGCTTAACTCTTTAAGTAAATAATTTAGTAAGAGGTAGGGTAACTAGGTTATATAACTAAACTCCCTCTAGCTCTCTCTAGCTTTTTCTTCTTTTTCTATAATATAATAGAAATAGTAATCCCTCTTTTATATTTATAAAGTATAACTTTAAGCCTTCTTTAATACTTATTAGTTATAGCTTCTATTAGAAACCCTAATAATTCTTATATACTAACTTAGCTAAGAAAGTGTGTTTTCTAGCTTTTTATAAATAAACTAATCTCTAATAAGAGAGACTATAACTTCTCTCTATATATTAAGCTCTCTATTAACTCCTTTATAGTAAGTAGACTTACTCCTTTAGCTTTTACTTTATATATTTACTAACCTTCTTATATAGATTATAGTATCTCTTATATAGTACTTATTTAAGCTTCTAGAGTCTTTCTAGCTATATTAAGAAGTAGACTTCTATATAAAAGTCCTGCTTTTAGATAACTATAAGATTATTATTTATTAGTTTTAGGAGGCTTATACTAGTTCTTACTACTAGAGTATAATAGAGAAGAAACTACTATTCTATAAATATATTTTTATTGCTTCTATAGTTATAGATATTTTTAGACTTTAATTAGTAAAGATAATTAATTCTAATAGATTTAAGGTTAGCTATAGCTTCTATATTTAAGCTAATAGAGATTATAATATAGTTCCTTATAGTAGTTATAAGTAGTATACTTACTCTCTCTATAATAAAGCTATTAAAGCTTAGATCTATAAGCTATATTTTAAGTATATAAGTATGCTTAGTAATACTTATACTAACTATCTTTACTATAAATAAGATTCTAAGTGTTTTTTTAACTTTAAGGGAAACTATAAGGCTTTTAGCTATAATATAGATAATCTAGAGTAATAGAGTAGTAAATTTAAGGGGGTAGTTATCTAGTTTTAGATTAACTAATAGATTATAGAGAGGTTTAGAGTAACTTATCTAAGGTTTAGAACTATAATAGAGTGCTATAAGACTTAACTAAAGGAGTATAAGTCTAGGTTACTATTTATCCTTACTAATTACCCTCTAGCTGATTTAGATATCTCTGTTTCTAATAAGAGGGAGCAGATTAAAATCCTAACTAGGGTTTAAAGAAGAAGAGCAGAAAAAAGAAAGAACTAATATAATATTCTATATATATAGCAGTCTTTATAGACCTAAAAATGCAAATTAATAAATAAAATCCTCTTTATTTAACCTTAAAATGCTTTAATATATATACTCTATATAAAGTGATATAGGAGAAATCAGGAAAAATCAGGAAAAATTATATAAAGTCTTAGTAAATTAGGTAAAATTAACTAGCTATAATAATACTTTTCTAATATAGTAGAGTATCTTAAAATATAGATAGGAGGGTTTTTTTATTTCTAGTTTCTTTAGTAATATAACTATTTATAGCTGGGAAAACTTACTAACCTAACTATCTATATAAGGCTATAGTTATATAAGAGGATAAGTAAAGAGTCTATTTAAAAGTAAGAATATTATTATAAATATAAAATAGATAAACTATTATTATAGAAGTAGAAGTTAAAGAAGAGCAGATAGATAATATAAAATAATATAATATTATATAGAGATATACCCCCCCTTAGAATACTAAGTATAGAAGTCTAATCTAGAGTAGTAGTATAAAAAATAACTAGCTAGGTATTATAGATATAGCTAAACTATTAAAGTTAAACTATAACTTAAAGACTTTCTAAGTAATAATAAGCTAGAACTTAGTACTTAAAGTGGGAGGCTATTTAGTTAAGATAGGAGGCTATAAAGAGGGATCTTCTAGAATAAGATATAGAATATCTAAGCAGTAATAGAGAGAAATAGAGCACTTTAATTACTAAAAAGGTTATAGTATGCTTCTAATAGGTTCTATATAGCAGGACTTACTATAAGTATAGTAGTAATCTTAGTGGTATAATTTCTAATATAACTATAGTGCTTAGACTTAATATTACTATTACTAATAAGATTAGAACTATAAAGGTATAAGAGCAGACTTATATAGTAAGCAGAATAATATAGATATAAGTAGGCTAGTTTTAGTATTATCTTTAAAGTCTATTTTAATATACTAAGCTAGAGAATTATAGTTAAGTAATTAAGATAGAGAGTATAGTAAGGCTCCCTCTAAGAGTATAAGCCTTATCTATTATAGATATAAAAAGGTATATTTCTCTATAGTAGTACTAATTCTAGCAGGTTATACTATATTATTTCCTATTTTAGTATACTAACTATTTCTAACTAGGTTAAATAGCTAAAGCTCTATATAAAGTTTTTATATTACTCTTATCTAGTTAAGAGCCTCTTTTAGAGTCTATAAATATGCTACTAAGTGTGTAATCTGTTATAGGATATTACTATCTAGATTGCTTATTAATAGAGGGTTAGTATTATTAGGGTTAGTAAAAGGTTTTTCTACTTCTTCTTTATTACCTTTATTAAAGTAGGGGTAACTATAGATAGAGTAAATCTTATTAAGTTAGTCTATAAGGTTAAGTCTATATTAGTTAATATTTTCTGGTTTCTAAAAACCTTTTAGGGCCTTAATAAACTTCTTTAAGTAGTTTCTAGTATAAGTTAACCTATAAAGGGGTTTTTCTATAAGGGTTTTAAGCTAATATAAAGCGTTATTAGGGGCCTTTAAATAGATCTTAAAGGGGCCTTTTTAATAGTAGTTAAGCTTAGTATTTAAAGACTTATCTATATACTATTTAATATTAAATACTAAAATAAGGTTACCTACTTCTAATTTCTAACTATATAAGATATAGTGTTTCTAGTAATTAAACCTATCTATAATATACTTATACTAAGCTGTGATTATCTTCTATATAGTAGTGTGGTTCTTATTAAGCTATTTAAAAGCTCTTATCTATATAAGAAGCTTCTCCTTAGATATTATTATCTAGTTCTATATTAGTACTTTTTAGGTTAGTATAAATATCTTAATTAGGGTTATAGCTTTATACTTATAGAGCAGGTAGAAAGAGCTATAGCTAGTTAAGGCTTTAATAGAAGTTCTATTAGCAAATAGTATAGCTTAAAAGAATAGCTAGAAGTTTTTATTTATATTCTTTATCTAAGTAGTGAGAATATATATAATAGTCTGGTAGCTAACTTTAATAGTACTATTAGTGTATAGGTTATAGATAGTAGTGACTTTTTGCTTAAGCTTATACTTATAGTTAAATTTAATAACTATGCTCTTATTTTTAGAGCTTTTATTAATAATAAGCATATTATAGAGCTTATAGTAATAAATAATATCCTCCTATATAAACTTAGTAATAAGGTAAGAGTTAGCCTATTATATCTACTAAGCCTCTACCTATCTAGTTAGGAGATACTAGGCTTTAACTATATTTTATTTACTAATTTTCTATATATCTAATATTATATAAGTAAATAGCAGCTCTAAGAGTGCTAAGAAATAGTAAGGGTTATCTATATATCTAGGTCTATGCTTTTAATAATTTTTATAAGTTTAGACTTATTTACTAACTTATTAGTAGAGGCTATACTAGTAATACTATTCTGCTAACTGTTTAATAACTATATTATATCCCCTATACCTACTCTCTTAGTATGTTTTTATAATAAGCTTAGTTTAGGTCTATAAATTATCTATAACTTATTATAGAATAGGCTTATATATACTAGAATATATAAATAATAACTTATTTTTTAAAAAGAATTTCCTAGTTTCCTCCTTAAACTTATAGTATAGACTAGGCTTAATTCTATCTAGCTATTTTAAGGTACTAAGATAGTAGGTAATTTAGTGTGAATAGCAATTCTAGTATAAAGAGCTATTTAGTATAATATTAGGGATATCTATAAGCCTCAGAGACTCTTATAGAATATTATTAACTTTAGTAGTGAGAATCTTAGTAGAATAGATTCTATCTCTATCTGTTTATACTTTATTAAAGAAAGAGATAGTAATTAGATCTATAAAGAAGATTTACTTATTAATCTAGTTATTAATTTCTCTTTTAGTATCTTAGTTAAGCTTATTTAATAGTCTGCTAGGTTTATAAGATAATCTATTAGCTATAGTATTCTAGCTTCTAGATAGGTGCTTAACTTTAAAGTTAAATATATAAATCTATAAGATCTATTAAATAATAAGGGCTCTAGATAGATTAGAGATAGTACTATTAAGCTAAGTAATAAGGGTTTTAGTGTCTATTTCTAGTATAAAGTAGTAACTATAGAGATAAAAGCAAACTTATTTAAGGGCCTTAAGTATACCTCTTAATTCCTTCTTTTTAGTATTATAGTTTAGCTCTATGCTAGCCTATAAGCTAATCTTATATCTAGAAACTATATACTTACTATTAATATATTAACTAAAAATAGTACCCTAATTAAGGCTGCTAGTATTAACTATAAGGTAGATTTTGTCTATATTAGCGCTATAGTTAAGTCTAATAAGGATAGGAGTAGAGGTAAGTTAGTTTTTAAAAGTGTTTATAGCTAACTATTAAGGCTAGTTCTATTTAAATAGAGTATTCTTCTTTAAGAGTGCTATAAGTAGCCTAGCTATAGCTAAAAACCTCTAAACCTAAATATAATAGAATATTATAATACTAAGAAAGGATCTGAGATTAGTAAGGTTATTATAGACCCCCTATTTCCTAATTTTAATAATCTTTAATTTCTCTAGCCTTTAGCTATTAGTGCTATAAATATATCCTATAATAGTAATAGATTACTAGGCCTATTATAATTTCTTAATAGTAATAGTATAGCTAGCTAACTTAATATTAATAAGAATCTTATTAATATTCTAGATATATTTTAGGATATATCTATATAGTTTAGAGTAACTAGAAACTTCTTTATTATTATATTTTAAGGTAGGGCTCTTAATAGTTATATTATTAAGAAAAGCCTTATAGCAGGTTAGAATTAGGTTATATAGAATTTATATTATAACTTTTATAAACTAAGCTATAGAATTAGTAGCTCTTTAAGGCAGGATATATATTTAAAGGAGGCTAATTAGTATTATAAAGGTTATAATATTATAGCTATATAGATCTAATAGAACTTAGTTATACCTAGAAAAGAAATCTAATAGTAAGAGAAGTTAGTATATTATAAAGTCTTTTAAGAACTTATTACTAAATAAGAGTAAAGCTATATTATATAGAGTAATAGTATTAACCTTAATTATAGAGTTAATAAGATATATCTTCCTATTCTTCTTTCTAACTAGGAAGAAGAGGTTCTAATAGGCTATATAGCTTTACTTAAAGATACTCTTCTTTAGTCTATTCTTTAAGATTATTATTATATTACCCTCTAAGGCTTTTAGAATTAGTATACTTCTTGCTTACTAAGTCTTATAAGAGATAACTCTAATTACTTATAGAGGAGCTATAGATAGATAAATAGATCTATAATACTTAAAACTCTATATAAAGGCTTTCTTTCTATTACTTAGAACTTTAGAGAGGAGCTTCTTCTCTTTTAGGTTAAGGTAGTTTACTATTACTAAAATCTTATTAAGTTATTTTACTATAAGTTACTCCCTCTTAGAAATAATTAAAAACTTTAGTTAAATAAGGTTTATAAAGGTGCTTTTTAATACTAATCTGAGGTTTTTTTTTACTTTTATCTAAGCTTTTAATTTCTACTCTAGATCTTCTTTAAGTACTAAGCTATTAAAAGGTAAGTTATTAACTAGCTAGACTTTTTTATCTTTTATTTTATATATTATATTAACCTCTCTATATATAAAGAATAGAGTATTATTATAGATATAATTAGTTCTTAGTTTATTCTAGATTCTTATTAGAACCTTTTCTAGAAGGTTCTCTCTCTAGTAGGACTAATAGTATATCTAGGTATTAGCTATATTAAATCTAATTCCCTATTCTAAGTTAAATAGATTTACAAAGAGTAAGGGGTATATTTTAGTAAAAAGGAGAAGTTATTAAAGCTTTTTATTAGTTATAAACTTTAGTAAGTTAGTCTTATATACTACTTACTCCTTATAATACTTTTAGATAATAGAGTTAAATCTCTTAGCTATATAGCTAAGAGCCCTAGTATACTTAGGTTTTTTTATATTAAGAATACTAATAGTAGTCTTCTAGTTTCTAAAAAGAATAGCCTTACTATATATAAGGAGGTGCTTAGCTATTTTAAATAATATAAGCTTAGTGCTATTATATAGCTTAATAGAGATTAGCTCTTTTTTCTATTAATAGGTTAGCTAGTTTCTATCTCTACCTTATTTCTAGAAAAAGAGAGGTTTACTTAGAATATTAATTAGAAGTGCTAGAACCTCCTCTACCTTATAGCTAGGTATATAGTTAGGGTCTATATAGTTAGCTTCCTTTCTCTTCCTCTAGTAGTAATATCTATAAAACTTCTTTAAAAAGAGTTTATAATAGTTAGAGTGCTGCTTATTTTTATAGAATTAGTATCTAGAAGTATATCTTAATAATTCTGAAATAGCCTAGATAATTACTTCTATTCTTAGTATAATAGCCTGCTTAAGGAAGACTTTAAGTACTATATAGAAGATATTACTATTTTTATTAAATATTACTAAAACCTCTTTATTCTTTTCTAATTCCTCTTAGACTAGAAAGTTAAAACCTTTTAGTAAATTAGCTTTTACTATTAGTATTACCTCTTCTAGTATATATAGGCTAGGCTAGCCTTCTAGGTTATAAAGCTATAGCTATAGACTCTTACTTAGTTATTTATTAATTTTTATAATTACTAAGCTAGCTGCTATATTAAGATTAGTAATAGTAGCTTCTATTTTCCCTCCTCTATAAGAATTAAATAGGCTTACTAAGTATAAGAGAAGTTAGCAGAGTTAGAGAGTATAGTAGTAAAGTAACTAATAGAATCTAAAATATAGAACGTTAAAGAAGTATAGATTTTCTAATTACTAGCTTAAAAGATACTAATTATTTAAGTTAGTAAGTATTCTAGTATTATTCTAGTATATATAATAAATAGAGCTCTAAAAATTATATTCTTAGATATCTTACTATATAAGCTAATAAAGAAGGGAATATTAGGTATATAATAGCTACTAATATAGATATCTTTAACTATTATACTTTTAAAAGTTACTATAGCTTAAATATTTATAAAGTCTTAGACTCTAAGATATATAGGAATAATACTCTCCTATATTCTATTATAGCTAATATATTTCTCTGAGATAATATTAATAGTAGTGCTAGTATTAATAATCTTATACTGCTCTAAGTATATAGACTAGCTAATCCTTATAGTAACCTAAAAGTATAGTATAATAAAGTCTTATATAGTAAGGACTCTATATTAGTAGGTAACTATAGTATAGTATAGATACTCTGCTAAATTATTAAGAGAAGTAACTAGTATATTAAGGTTTTCTTTAGGTTAAGTGCTAGATAGGATAATATCTATTATATTAATACCTACTATATTATAGAGAGGTAGTTAACTAAAGATAGAAAGTGCTATGCTACTTATAAAGGCTTAGAAACTGCAGATTATATCTATAAAGGGAGGAAAGATACTAGTTAAAGAGAAAGGGGTTAGGTGGGATATTAGGTAAAAGAGGATTATATCTAAACCCTGCTCTTAGTCTAATATAGTAGCTTTATAAAGTATCTAAACTACTATAGCTTCCTCTTTATAAACTTAGATCTAAATATAGGCCTTAATAGTGCTAACCTCTATCTATAAGAGTGCTTTATACTAGGATATAAGGGTTAGATCTGCTTATATATTATTCTAATATCTAATTTTTTATATAAGCTAGCTATTTAATCTAGAGGCTTTTATAATATAGCTAAGTAGGTTTCTCCCTATAGGTATAAATATATCTAGCTATTAATTGCTATTCTGCTAGAGGTAGTTCTAGATAACTAGCTTTATATACTTATAGACTATATTATTATAGTTATACTAAACCTAGTAAAGAAAGGATTTAGGGATAGTAACCTTTCTATTTACTTACTTAGCTTATAGGTTTTTAGTAAGGATTTAGCTCTCTAATATTATAATAAAAGATTTAGGTTAAGGGGCCTTAGTAGCTTCTAAGAGGCTGTTATTAACTAGAGTATTTTTATTCTTATCTATAACTTTCTTAATATAAGGCTCTAGGAGTAGAGTGGGAAAATAAGCTATATTTAGGTCTATAATATAGACTCTTTTCTCAGGTCTAGTAGCAGGGTAAGGCGTTATATAGTAATTCTAAGTTTATAACCTAGTTATAGTATTAATACTAGTATTTATAGAGAGGATAATAGCTAGAATATTAGGGGCTAGTATATAGATATTAAGGATATTATAGATAGTATCTAAGGTTACTATACTAATAGGAGGGGTTTTTATAGCTAAAGTAGGAATTAGAGGCTTTAGGGTTTTCTATATAGTATACTAGGTATACTTATTAAACTGCTTATAGCTCTTAAGCTAGAACTTAACTCCTTAAAGGCTTAGAAAGTGTCTGTAAAGAGTAAGGATACTAGCTTCTAGCTACTTAGTTTTATTTATACTAACTATAAGAATTAGAAAAGAAATAATTATTAGGTTATACTAGCTTTATTAATAGCCTTTATTAATCTTCTTATTAGGGACCTAGATATAGAGGGAACCCTATAGGGTGCTAATTTACTAATAGCTTTTATAAAATAAGTATAACTTTATATTAGAGAAGGCTCTAATAGCTTTATAATTTCTAATAAGATATTCTTTCTTACTATAAGTATAGTAGGTATTAGGGTTAATAGTCTCTATAAACTTTAGGAGTTTTAGCTAGTAGTAAGATTTAAAACTTATAGAGTTTGAGTAACTGCCTCCTCTTAGATTAAAGAGTATATAGCTATATTCTCTATATATAGAGCTATAGTTATAAGAGTTACTACTATAATAGTTATACTATAAGGGCTTTTATATAGGCTAGGTGTTAGATATATTAGTAATATATATACTAACTTTATTAATAGTGTAATTATATTAAGAGGTATTAGAGTAATATCTAGTTCTAATCTGCTTAATCTCTATATCTTTAAGATAGATAGTAAGATTATCTACTTAGGCCTTCTAGTTAGAGATACTAGTTATTTTATTCTTTAGCTTAGCTTTTATAGATAATATTCTTAATTACTTATACTTAAGTATAGTAACTAGTATACTAGCTAGGATATTCTCTCTAATACCTTATAGTTATATATATACTTATTAAGACTAAACCTATCTAATAATTATAACCTCTATCTAGATCTAAGAGACTAGAAGGAGACTCTAGTAGTTTTTATAGAGGATCTTTAAAATATATCTTATAGTTTACTCAGGAAAGTAGTAAACGATAATATAGTTAATCTCTATATTAAATAGTGTAAAAAGTCTCCTTTTAGCTACTCTATCCTAAAAATCACTAATCTTAGTAAGGAACTTAGAGATATATCTAGGATTACTAATTTCTAGACTAGAAATAAAGCTTTAGAGCTTCTTATTAAGGTCTAGATAAGTATTTAGGTTTATAATACTATATATCTTATAGAGGTTATTTTTAAGAGAGAGCTAATTATTATATTAAGTAGAAATACTTTTAAAGGTTTACTAATAGGCCTTAATATAGTGCTAGCTAACTAAAGTAATTATCTTCTCCTTATTTTAGCTATAAAGCTTAGTATAGAATAGATAATCCTTAAGGAAGTTAGAAATATTATTACTAATAAACTTAGAGGCTTCTAAACTATAAGAGATAATTAGAATAGTAATATACTACTTCTATATAGCTTTAGCTAATTCCTTAATTACTTCTATAATACTAATAGTAAATAGAGAGGCTAAGTTTCTTATAGAAGGTATAGTAATAGCCTTTATAGATATAATCTTATCTAGCTACTAGTCTAGGCCTGCTCCCTATAATTTAAGAGAAGCTATACTTCTATAGTTCTTATACTTATTATAGATATTCTTACTAATATAGATCTAGTAACTAATCTTAGTACTTTAAAACTATAAAGGTAAAAACTTCTCAGATCTATTATTATCTATAGTAATAGAGTAAAGGGCTTATTTCTAAATGCTTTTAAATATAGCTTCTTTAAAGGGTTCTATACTTAGAGTATAGTTCTTAGAGCTAGAAGAGTTTAAAGTAGATATACTAACTTTAAGAACTTTTCTAGATTTCTTAGAGTATTACTTAGATATAGTATAGAAAGTAGTTAATATAATTTATTATAGTTTAATATTAATATTAATATTAAAGTTTATTAATATTTAAATTATCTAATAATAAAAGAGAAGAGTTATATAGTAATTTAATCTATAATAATTAAGTAGATAGAGAGAAAGAGAGCTTTAATCTCCTTTTCTTTTTAGGTAGTAATTATAAATTATAGACTAGGAGTAGTTATAGCCTCTATCTCTCCTATAAATATATAGGCTCTCCTTTTTAATATAGCTAGAAGTAGTTATAGCTTCTATTCTATCTATAAGTTTATAAACTCTTTTCTATTCTTTTTTATAAGTAATATAATACTATAATTTCCTTAATCTTATAGATATTAACTATATAGTAACTAAGATAGGGCCTAAATCCTCTTAGTTAAGCTTATTAGCCTAACTAATATTATTAATTTATTACTTTATTACTAATTATTAGGTTTTAGGTTATAGAAAGTAGATACTAGCTCTACTTTTATAAGAACTAAGAAGAAAAGAGAAAACTTTTTAATCTAGTAAAGTCTAAAGCTATTATAGCTAGATTTTCAGAGTCTTAAGTATTTCTATTAAAAACTCTAACTATATAGCTATTATACTTAGTATTTTCTTAGATTAGATCTATAAAGAGACTTCTAAATATTATTTTATAAAGTCTGTTATTATTACTACTAAGTTTATAAAGTTAATATTCTATTAAGTAGTTAGAATAATATATTATAGTTCTATATTAAATATAAGCCTGTTTATATAGTATAGAAGTATATCCCTTTTAAGTACTATAGAGAAAGTCTTAAGAGAGAAAAATCTGCTTCTAGATACTATTAAAATAGGCTAAGAACTTTAAGATAAAAATAATAAAACTATATACTCCTACACACTTATATAGAAATATTATAATATTATAGCTTTATATCTAGAGGCTCTAGAATAAAGGAAAGGATCTCTCTAAGTATAATAACCTTATTATAGATATAATCTGTTAAGTAAAAGTGATAAAAGCTTCTAAATAATAAGATAAACTGTGATAATACTAACTAATAATATTCCTCTATCTTTCTTCCTGCCCTTAATAAGGTAAAAGTCCTGCTATACTAAGCTAACTAATATACCTGTCTAGGCACCCTCTAAACTGGGTTATTTACACTGCTCTGTTTTAGTAGGTTATAATAGATATCTATAATTAATAATATTAAGATCTAGTACTTACTAAAAAAGGGTGCTACTTTTATCTACTAGGTAACTTATCTTCCTAGAGTCTATATATATTTACCTAACCTATATATATTAAACTTAGTAAGATAATATATTTCTTCTACTTTAAGATAGGTTTCTATTACTAGTTTCTTTTAAATATTATAGAGATAAGTAAGATAGTATTAGATAACTAATAGAAGCTACTTAGCTTATCCTCTAGTTATATTAAACCTATAATAGAATTAGATCTATAAAGATAGTATAGTATTCTAACTTAACTTAATATACTAATTAGATACTCTCTTTTTCTCTATCTTATTCTTTAATAGTTCTAGATTACTAGCTAGACCTATAACTAGAAGTTCTAAGCTACTATAAGAGTTATTAATATAGATTAGTTATCTAGAATTATTAGTATAGTAAGAGCTATAATCTAGGTAAAGAGAAGGCTTATTATTATAAAAGTTAAAAACCCTCTCTTCTATCTATCTATTCTCTTAGTATATAATAGTAATAATTCTATTTTAGTAAGTATAGTTCTATATAGTATTAACTATAAGGTAATTATTAATAATATCTCTTATTTTAATATTATAGTTTTTAAGTAGACTTAGATTTAGGTCTATAAGAAGCTTAATAGATATATTAATAAGTATAAAAGCTTCTATAACTTAAATATTAAGTATAGATACTTTAAAGTTAAGGTTAAATATTTTAAGGTATCTAAGATAGAGCTATACTAAAGTTAATCTATTTATAGATATAGAGTTAGAAATTATAAAGTTATAAGTATAAATTATCTTCTAAATCTTCTTATTATATAGTAGAGAGATAATCTTTTTAATATACTTAGTTCTATTAGTAGTTTTTAATAAGATTAGAAAGATTATACTATCTACTTCTAAATCTCTATTATAGAACTTAGAAGTGATTTAATTTATCTATATATTAAAGATCTCTTTAAAGAAAGAACTAATTTAGTACTTAGCTAACTCTAGTTATATATAGTAGTAAAGCTATTTAAAACAGAGTATATTTAATATTTATAGCTGCTCTTCTTAGAGTTAGAGTATATAAATAACTTTAACTAAGTACTTAAAAATAGATATTATACTATTAAGAGGCTTATAAATAGCTATTATAAACCTAATTAGTATCCTAAAATATAATTCTATTTTTTTATTATACTAGAAGTTATTATAGAAGTAGAAAAAGCCTAAAAGTTAGTTAATAAGTAAGATAGAGTAAAAAACTACTTCTTTACTAATACTTTTTTTAGCTAGTAATTAAAGAATAAATATAATAAGCTAGCTTTTTTATATAGTAGCTTTACTATCTTTAATCCTAGTATTAGTAGAAGTATAGTATTATTTAATAAGGCTAATTCTATTAGAGAGGTTATAAGTAAGAAGTTAGAAACTAGTCTCTATATTAGAAGTTAAAGAAAAAGTCTTAGTTTAAATAGTTTCTTATAAATTAAATAAGTTAACTATAGTAGCTAATCCTCTTTTATTCCCTTTAACCTAGCTTAGTTATTAAGATCTAGTAAATTAAAGCTATTAGAAATAAATATAAAGTTAAGCTATAAAGATATTAAAATAAAGCTACTAAAGCTTTTTATATTTAAGGTTCTTATTTAATTTAAGAGGAAATTAGAGATAGAAAGAAAGTATCTACCTAGCTAAGTATTACTTATTAATTCTTATAACTAGAATATTTAAAGCTCTTTTAAAAAGAGTAGAGTTAGTAAATATAACTATAGTTTCTAAGAGCTTATTATTTTACTTATCTTATTTCTAAGAAAACTTCTCTAAAATAGTAATAAGAAATACTTTTTTAACCTAGATATTAGTAATTTTAGTAGAAAAACTCTTAGATAAAGATATTATTAAGAATAGGGTAAATAGAGGTAATTATAGACTTAATTAAAGCTTCTAGTAAGGAGAGAAGGATATATAAGTAATATAAGAGGGTAGAGGTTTATAATATTATAAAGAAGAGTTATATATAGATAAGTATAGATTAAAATAGATATTTTATAGTTAAATATCTATAAAGAGAGTTTAGAATATAAATTAAGCTAAGCTATAATACTAAATTAATTATTAATAAGTTAAATCTATTTATATTAAGAGGGATAAAATATTTATTTATATATAGATTAAAGAGAGCAAGCTACTAGTTACTAATTATTAACTAACTAGAATAAAGAGATAAAATAAGAATAGGTAGCAGGAAGAGATAGTTATAAAAGTTAACTTCTTTTCTTATCTAATTAATCTTAACTATAAAGAAGGTTTAACTTTTTAAGTAAATAATTTAGTAAAAGGCAAAATAACTAGATTATATAACTAGACCTCCTCTAGCTCTCTCTAGCTTTTTCTTCTTCCTCTATAATATAATAGAAATAGTAATTCCTCTTTTATATCTATAAAGTATAACCTTAAGCCTTCTTTAATACTTATTAGTTATAGCTTCTATTAAAAACCCTAATAATTCTTATATACTAACTTAGCTAAGAAAGTATATCTTTTAGCTTTTTATAAATAAATAAGTTTCTAATAAGAGAAACTATAACTCTACTCTATATATTAAACCCTCTATTAACTTATTTATAGTAAGTAAATTTATCTTTTTAGCTCTTACTTTATAAATTACTAACCTTCTTATATAGGTTATAGTATTTTTTATATAATACTTACTTAAGCTTTTAGAGCCTTTCTAGCTATACTATAAAGTAGACTTCTATATAAAAGTCCTGCTTTTAAATAATTATAAAATTATTATCTATTAGTTTTAGGAAGCTTATACTAGTTTTTATTACTAGAGTATAATAGAGAAGGAACTACTATTCTATAAATATATCTTTATTACTTTAGTAGTTATAGGCACTTTTAGACTTTAGCTAGTAAAGATAATTAATCCTAATAGATCTAAGGTTAGTTATAGCTTCTATATTTAAGCTAATAGAGATTATAATATAGTTTCTTATAGCAGTTATAAGTAGTATACTTACTCTCTCTATAATAAGGCTACTAAAGCTTAGATTTATAAGCTATACTTTAAGTATATAAATATACTTAATAATACCTTCACTAACTATTTTTACTATAAATAAGATTCTAAATATTTCTTTAATTCTAAGAGAAACTATAAGGCTTTTAGCTATAGTATAGATAATTTATAGTAATAGAGTAATAAGTTTAAGGGAGTAGTTACTTAGTTCTAGATTAACTAGCAGACTATAGAGAGATCTAGAGTAACTTATCTAGAGTTTAGAACTATAGTAGAATATTATAAAACTTAGCTAAAAGAGTATAAGTCTAGGTTACTATTTATCCTTATTAGTTACTCTCTAGCTAATTTAGATATTTCTATTTTTAATAAGAGAGAGCAGGTTAAAATCCTAACTAGGATTTAAAGGAAAAGAGTAGGAAAAAGAAAGAACTAATATAATATTCTATATACTTAGCAGTCTTTATAGACCTAAAAATATAAATTAATAAGTAAAATCCTCCTTATTTAACCTTAAAATACTTTAATATATATACTCTATATAAATAATATAGGAAAGACTAGGAAAAACTAGGAAAAATTATATAAAGTCTTAGTAAATTAGGTAAAATTAACTAGCTATAATAATACTTTTCTAATATAGTAGAGCTACCTTAAAATATAAGTAGGAGGGTTCCTTTATCCCTAGTTTCTTTAGTAATATAACTATTTATAGCTAGGGAAACTCACTAACCTAACCACCTATATAAAGCTATAATTATATAAGAGAATAAGCAAAAAGTTAATTTAAAAGCAAGAATATTATTATAAATATAAAATAGATAAGTAATTACTATAGGAGCAGAAACTAAAAAAGAGCAGATAGATAATATAAAGTGATATAGTATTATATAGAGATATACCCCCCTTAGAATACTAAGTATAGAGGTCTAATCTAGAAATAATATAAAAAATAACTAGCTAGGTATTATAGATATAGCTAAATAATTAAAGTTAAACTATAACTTAAAGACTTTTTAAGTAATAATAAGCTAGAACTTAGTACTTAAAGCAGGAGGCTATCTAGTTAAGATAGGAGGCTGCAAAGAGGGATCTCCTAGAATAAGGTATAAAATATCTAAGCAGTAATAGAGAGAAATAGAGCATACTAATTACTAGGAAGATTATAATATACTTCTAATAAGTCCTGCACAGAACTTACTATAAGTATAGTAGTAACCTTAGCAGTATAATCCCTAATATAATAATAGTGCTTAGGCTAGATACTACTATTACTAATAAGATCAGAACTATAAGGGTATAAGAGCAGACTTAAATAGTAAGCAGGATAATATAGGTATAAGTAGTGAAACAGGCTGAGAACCTTAAGACAAAAATAATAAAACTATATACTCCCACACACTTATATAGGAATATTATAATATTATAGCTTTATATCTAGAGGCTCTAGAATAAAGGAAAGGATCTCTCTAAGTATAATAACCTTATTATAGATATAATCTATTAAGTAAAAGTGATAAAAGCTTCTAAATAATAAGATAAACTGTAGTGATACTAACTAATAATATTTCTCTATCCCTCTCCCTGCTCTTAATAAGGTAAAAGTTCTGCTATACTAAGCTAACTAATATATCTATTTAGGTATCTTTTAAACTGGGTTATTTATACTGCTCTATCTTAATTATTTCCTATAGTCTTACCTTAATATTCTATGAGGAAGACTATATATTAAAAAAAAATTATATAAATAAAAACTACTATTTATAAAGGAAAAGGTAATCTCTATGCTACCTAATTGCTTCTTTTAGGTTATTATAGATCTAATTACTTCTTTCTATAGTTATACTATTTTAGTCTTCTTTACTTAGACCTATCTTTTATAGATTTATAAGCCTTATTCTAATCTAAACCTTATTTATATTATCTCTAACTATACTAGCTAGGTAGCTATAAAAAGTAATAGCTATAGTTATTTTTAGAGATATTATCTTTAATTTATTACTAGTAGTTAACTTACTCTATAATATAGTTCTTATAGCTATTATAGATAGGCTTAAGAATATTAAATAAAGTTAGATATAGGAGATATTTCCTAGCTATAATAGTTTAGTATAGTGCTAGAGTAGAGAGATATAAAGGGGTTATATCTTACCTAGTAGTAGGCAGTTTAGCTAGTAAAATAAAAGGGTTAGATAGGGTTAAATCTAGGTTTATAAGGCTAGAGTTATTATTATTAGGAGGTAGTAGAGTATTATAGAGACTAAAAGCAGGTAAGTCTAGGTTTATAATAGTATAGAAGCTAGTTTTACTAGAATAATAAGGAGTAGGTTTTCTATTATTAAGCTTACTAACCTAGCCTTTTATATAGTATAAGGTAAAAGTCCTTATAGAAAGCTTTAGTATTTTAAGAGGAGGTAGAAAGGAGGGTATTTTAGGTACTAAAAGCTATATTTTATTAGTATTACTATATAATTCTACTATAAGAAGGTCTATTTAGGATATCTATAAAGGTTTATTATTATAAAGTATAGAGTATTTTATAAACTTAGTAGTAATCTTTAAGATATACTAGGTAATAATTTAGAATTAATTTCTCCTTACTGCTCTTTCTATAGCTATTACTAATACTATACTATTAATAATACTTTTATAAATATAAGCTCTAACCTAATCTACTACTCTAAGACTATATATCTATAAATTCTGCTATTAGAGCTAGAATCTAACTATAGCATTTTTCTAAAAAAGAGTATAAATATTAATAGGGGCTTTAAGAAGCTTATAGTACTAAGAGAGGTTTTCTATAGCCTCTATAAATAGTTTATTAAAATTTCTACTTTAAATTAGATTAGTATAGTAAGTAGTTTCCCTTTTCTAGTTTACTACTATTATTACTTAGTAGTTACTATTATATTAAATATAAAAGATAGTAATATCTAATTAGATAAGTAGGTTATAATAGATATTTATAATTAATAATATTAAGACTTAATATCTACTAAGAGAGGGTGCTGCTTTTATTTACTAAGTAACTTATCTTTCTAGAGTTTATATATATTTACCTAACTTATATATATTAAACTTAGTAAAGTAATATATCTCTTCTACTTTAAAATAGATTTCTATTACTAGTTTCCCTTAAATATTATAGAAATAAGTGAGATAGTATTAAGTAACTAATAGAGATTACTTAGCCTATTTTCTAGTTATATTAAATCTATAATAGAATTAGGTTTATAAAAATAGTATAGTATTCTAGCTTAACTTAATATACTAGTTAGATACTCTCTTTTTCTCTATCTTATTCTTTAGTAGTTTTAGGTTACTAGCTAGATCTATAACTAGGAGTTCTAGAGTGTTATAAGGGTTATTAATATAGATTAGTTATCTAGAGTTATTAATATAATAAGGGCTATAATCTAGGTAAAGAGAAGGCTTATTATTATAAAGATTAAAGGCTTTTTCTCCTATCTATCTATTTTTCTAGTATATAGTAGTAATAATTCTGTTTTAGTAGGTATAGTTTTATATAGTATTAACTATAGAGTAATTATTAATAATATCTCTTATCTTAGTATTATAGTTCTTAGGTAGACTTAGATTTAGGTTTATAAGAGGCTTAATAGGTATATTAATAGGTATAAAAGCTTTTACTACTTAAATATTAAATATAGATATTTTAGAGTTAAGGTTAAGTATCTTAAAGTATCTAAGATAGAGCTATACTTAAGTTAATTTCTCTATAGATATAAAGTTAGAGATTATAGAGTTCTAAGTATAAATTATCTTCTAAATTTTCTTATTATATAGTAGAGAAATAATCTTTTTAATATATTTAGCTCTATTAGTAGTTCTTAATAGGGTTAGAAAGACTATACTATCTACTTCTAGATCTCTATTATAGAACTTAAAAGTAATTTAATTTATCTATATATTAAAGATCCTTTTAAAGAAAGAACTAGTTTAGTACTTAGCTAACTCTAGTTATATATAGTAGTAAAGCTACTTAAAGTAGAGTATACTTAATATCTATAGCTATTTTTCTTAGAGTTAGAGTATATAGATAACTTTAGCTAAGTGTTTAAGAATAAATATTATACTATTAAGAGGTTTATAAATAGCTATTATAGATCTAATTAGTATCTTAAAATATAATTTTACCTTTCTATTATATTAAAAGTTATTATAGAAGTAGGAAAAGCTTAAAAGTTAGTTAATAAATAAGATAGAGTAGAAGACTACTTCTTTATTAATACTCTTTTTAGCTAGTAATTAGAGAATAAGTATAGTAAGCTAGCTTTTCTATATAGTAGCTTTATTATTTTTAATTTTAGTATTAATAAAGGTATAGTATTATTTAATAAGGCTAATTCTATTAGAGAGGTTATAAGTGAGAAGTTAAAAACTAGTTTCTATATTAGAAGCTAAAGGGAGAGTTTTAGTTTAAATAGTTTCTTATAGATTAAATAAGTTAACTATAGTAGCTAGCTCTTCTTTATTCTCTTTAATTTAGTTTAGTTATTAAGATCTAGTAGGTTAAGGCTATTAGAGATAAATATAGAGTTAAGTTATAGAAATACTAGAATAAAGCTACTAGAGCTCTTTATATTTAAGGTTTTTATTTAGCTTAAGAGGAAATTAGGAGCAGAAAGAAAGCACCTATCTAGCTAAGTACTATTTATTAATTCTTATAGTTAGGATATTTAAGGTTCTCTTAAAGAGAATAGAGTTAGTAGATATAACTATAGTCTCTAAGGGTTTGCTATTTTACTTATCTCTCTTCTAAGAAAACTTCTCTAAAATAGTAATAAGAAATACTTTCTTAATCTAGATATTAGTGATTTTAGTAGGAGAACTCTTAGGTAAAGATATTATTAAGAATAGAGTAAATAGAAGTAATTATAGACTTAATTAAGGCTTTTAATAAGGAGAGAAGGTTATATAAATAGTATAGAAAGGTAAAGGTTTATAATATTATAAAGAGAGGGTTATATATAGATAAGTATAGATTAGAGTAGAAATTTATATTTAAATATCTATAAAGAGGGCTTAGAGTATAAATTAAGTTAAGCTATAATACTAAATTAATTATTAATAGGTTAAATTTATTTATATTAAGAGAGATAAAGTAGTTATTTATATATAGATTAAAGGGGTAGGCTGCTAGTTACTAATTATTAACTAACTAGGATAAAGAGATAGAATAAAAATAGGTAGTAAGAGGAGGTAGTTATAAGGGTTAACTTCTTTTCTTATCTAATTAATTTTAACTATAAGAAAGGTTTAATCTTTTAAGTAAATAATTTAGTGGGAGGTAGGGTAACTAGGTTATATAACTAGATCTCTTCTAGCTCTTTCTAGCTTTTTCTTCTTTTTTTATAATATAATAGGGATAGTAATCTCTCTTTTATATCTATAAAGTATAACCTTAAGCCTTCTTTAATACTTATTAGTTATAGCTTCTATTAGAAATTTTAATAATTCTTATATATTAACTTAGCTAAGAAAGTATATCTTCTAGCTTTTTATAAATAAACTAGTTTTTAATAAGAAAGACTATAACTTCTCTCTATATATTAAGCTCTTTATTAACTCCTTTATAGTAAGTAGACTTACTCCTTTAGCTCTTACTTTATATATTTACTAACCTTCTTATATAGGTTATAATATCTTTTATATAGTACTTACTTAAGCTTTTAGAGCTTTTCTAGCTATACTAGAAAGTAGACTTCTATATAAAAGTTCTGCTTTTAGATAACTATAAGATTATTATTTATTAGTTTTAGGAGGCTTATACTAGTTTTTATTACTAGAGTATAATAGAAAAGGGACTACTATTCTATAGATATATTTTTATTATTTTAGTAGTTATAGATATCTTTAAACTTTAGTTAGTAAAGATAATTAATTCTAATAGATCTAAAGTTAGCTATAGCTTCTATATTTAAGCTAATAGAGGTTATAATATAGTTCTTTATAGTAGTTATAAGTAGTATGCTTACTCTCTCTATAATAAGGCTATTAGAACTTAGATCTATAAGCTATACTTTAAGTATATAAGTATATTTAGTAATACTTATACTAACTATTTTTACTATAAATAAGATTTTAAGTATTTCTTTAACTCTAAGAGAAACTATAAGGCTTTTAGCTATAAAATAGGTAATTTAGAGTAATAAAGTAGTAAGTTTAAGGGAGTAGTTACTTAGTTTTAGATTAACTAGCAGATTATAGAGAGATTTAGAGTGACTTATCTAGAGTTTAGAACTATAGTAGAATATTATAAAACTTAGCTAAAGAAGTATAAGTCTAGGTTACTATTTATTTTTACTAGTTACTCTCTAGTTAATTTAGATATCTCTGTTTTTAATAAGAGGGAGTAGGTTAAAATTCTAACTAGGGTTTAAAGGAGAAGAGTGGGAAAAAGGAAGAACTAATATAATATTCTATATATATAGCAGTTTTTATAGATCTAAAAATACAAATTAATAAATAAAATCCTCTTTATTTAACCTTAAAATGCTTTAATATATATACTCTATATAAAATAATATAGGAGAAATCAGGAAAAATTATATAAAGTCTTAGTAAATTAGGTAAAATTAACTAGCTATAATAATACTTTTTTAATATAGTAGAGCACCTTAAAATATAGGTAGGAGGGTTTCTTTATTTCTAGTTTCTTTAGTAATATAACTATTTATAGTTAGGGAAACTTACTAATCTAACTATCTATATAAGGCTATAGTTATATAAGAGGATAAGTAAAGAGTTAATTTAAAAGCAAGAATATTATTATAAATATAAAATAGATAAATAATTACTATAGAAGTGGAAACTAAAAAAGAGTAGATAGATAATATAAAATAATATAATATTATATAGAGATATACCTCTCTTAGAATACTAAGTATAGAAGTCTGATCTAGAGTAGTAGTATAAAAAATAACTAGCTAGGTATTATAGATATAGCTAAACTATTAAAGTTAAACTATAACTTAAAGACTTTCTAAGTAATAATAAGCTAGGACCTAGTATTTAAAGTAGGAGGCTATCTAGTTAAGGTGGGAAGCTATAAAGAGGGATCTTTTAGAATAAGGCATAGAATATCTAAGTAGTAATAGAGAGAAATAGAGTATACTAATTACTAAGAAAGTTATAGTATGCTCCTAATAGGTTTTATATAGCAGAACTTACTATAAGTATAGTAGTAATTTTAGTAGTATAATCTCTAATATAACTATAGTACTTAGACTAGATACTATTATTACTAATAAGATTAGAACTATAAGGGTATGAGAGTGGACTTAAATAGTAAGCAGAATAATATAAGTATAAGTAAGCTAGTCTTAGTATTATTCCTATAGTCTGCTCTAATATACTAAGTAGGGGAATTATAGTTAAGTAATTAAGGTAGAGAGTATAGTAAGTCTCCCTCTAAGAGTATAAGCCTTACCTATTATAGATATAAAAGGGTTTAATCTTCTATAATAGAGCTGATTTTAGCGGGTTATATAGTATTATCTCCTATCTTAGTATACTAACTATCTCTAACTAGATTAAATAGCTAAAGCTCTATATAAAGTTTCTATATTACTCTTATCTAGTTAAGGGCCTCCTTTAGGGCCTATAAATATGCTATTAAGTGTATAATCTATTATAGAATATTACTATTTAGGTTACTTATTAATAAAGAGTTAGTGTTATTAGGGTTAGTGAAAGGTTTCTCTGCTTCTTCTTTATTACTTTTATTAGAGTGGGAGTAACTATAGGTAGAGTAAATCTTATTAAGTTAGTCTATAAGGTTAAGTTTATATTAGTTAATATTTTCTGGTTTCTAAAAACCTTCTAGAGCCTTAATAAACTTCTTTAGGTAGTTTCTAGTATAAGTTAATCTATAAAGAGGTTTTTCTATAAAGGTCTTAAGCTAATATAAAGTGTTACTAAGAGCCTTTAAATAGATCTTAAAGGGGCCTTTTTAATAATAGTTAAGCTTAGTATTTAAAGACTTATTTATATACTATTTAATATTAAATGCTAGGATAAGGTTACCTACTTCTAGTTTCTAACTATATAAGATATAGTATTTCTGGTAATTAAATCTATCTATAATATACTTATACTAGGCTATAATTATCTTCTATATAGCAGTATAGTTCTTATTAAGCTATTTAAAAGCTCTTATCTATATAAGGAGCTTCTCTTTTAGTATTATTACCTAGTTTTATGCTAATACTTTCTAGGTTAGTATAAATATCTCTATTAGAGTTATAGCTTTATATTTATAGAGTAGGTAAAAGGAGCTATAGCTAGTTAAGGCTCTAATAGAAGTTCTATTAGTAAATAGTATAGCTTAGAAAAATAGCTAGAAGTTCTTACCTATATTCTTTATCTAAGTGGTAAGGGTATATATAATAGTCTGGTAGCTAACTTTAATAGTGCTATTAGTATATAGGTTATAGATAGTAGTAACTTTTTGCTTAAACCTATATTTATAGTTAAATTTAATAACTATACCTTTATTCTTAGAGCCTCTATTAATAATAAGTATATTATAGAGCTTATAGTAATAAATAATATCTTTCTATATAAACTTAGTAATAAGGTAAGAGTTAGCTTATTATATCTACTAAGCCTCTACTTATTTAGTTAGGAGGTACTAGGCTTTAACTATATTCTATTTGCTAACCTTCTATATATTTAATACTATATAAGTAAATAGCAGCTCTAAGAGTGCTGAGAAATAGTAAGGGTTATCTATATACCTAGGCCTATACTTCTAATAATCTTTATAAGTTTAGACTTATTTACTAACTTATTAGTAGAGGCTATATTAGTAATACTGCTCTGCTAACTATTTAATAACTATATTATATTTTCTATACTTACTCTCTTAGTATGCTTTTATAATAAGCTTAGTTTAGGTCTATAAATTATCTATAACTTATTATAGAGTAAGCTTATATATACTAGGATATATAAATAATAACTTATCCTTTAAGAAGAATTTCCCAGCCTCCTCCTTAAACTTATAGTATAGACTAGGCTTAATTCTATCTAGCTGTTTTAAGATATTAAGGTAGTAGGTAATTTAGTATAAATAGTAATTTTAGTATAAAGAGCTATTTAGTATAGTATTAGGGATATCTATAAGCCTTAGAGATTCTTATAGAATATTATTAACTTTAGTAGTAAGGATCTTAGTAGAGTAAACTCTATTTCTATCTATTTATGCTTTATTAAAGAAAGAAATAGTAATTAGGTCTATAAAGAAGATTTACTTATTAATCTAGTTATTAATTTTTCTTTTAGTGTTTTAGTTAAGCTTATCTAATAGTCTGCTAGGTTTATAAGATAATCTATTAGCTATAGTATTCTAGCTTTTAGGTAGGTATTTAACTTTAAAGTTAAATATATAAATCTATAAGATCTATTAGATAATAAGGGCTCTAGGTAGGTTAGAGGTAGTGCTATTAAGCTAAGTAATAAGGGTCTTAGTATCTATTTCTAGTATAAAGTAGCACCTATAGAGATAAAAGTAAACTTATTTAAGGGCTTTAAGTATACCCCTTAACTCCTTCTTTTTAGTATTATAGTTTAGCTCTATGCTAGCCTATAAGCTACTCTTATATCTAGAAATAGTATACTTATTATTAATATATTAACTGAGAATAGCGCCCTAACTGAGGCTGTTAGTATTAACTATAAAATAGATTTTACCTATATTAGTGCTATAGTTAAGCCTAATAAGAATAGAAGTAGAGGTAAGTTAGTTCTTAAAAGTATCTATAGCTAACTATTAAGGCTAGTTCTATTTAAACAGAGTATTCTTCTTTAAGAGTGCTATAAGTAGCCTAGCTATAGCTAAAAACTCCTAAACCTAAATATAATAGAATATTATAATATTAAGGAAGGATCTAAGATTAGTGAGGTTATTATAGACCCCCTATTTTCTAATTTTAATAATCTTTAATTCCTCTAGCTTTTAGCTATTAGTGCTATAAATATATTCTATAATAGTAATAGATTACTAAGCTTACTATAATTTCTTAAAGGTAATAGTATAGCTAGCTAACTTAATATTAATAAGAATCTTATTAATATTCTAAATATATTTTAGGATATATTTATATAGTTTAGAGTAACTAGAAACTTCTTTATTATTATACTTTAAGGTAGAGCTCTTAATAGCTATATTATTAAGGAAAGCTTTATAGTAGGTTAGAATTAGGTTATATAGGATTTATATTATAACCCTTATAAACTAAGCTATAGAGTTAGTAGCTCCTTAAAATAGAGTATATATCTAAAAGAGGCTAATTAGTATTATAAAGATTATAATATTATAGCTATATAGATTTAGTAGGACTTAGTTATACTTAGAGAAGAAATCTAATAGTAAGAGAAGCTAGTATATTATAAAGTCTTCTAAAAACTTATTACTAAATAGGAGTAAAGCTATATTATATAGAGTAATAGTATTAACCTTTATTATAGAGTTAATAAGATATATCTTTTTATTCTTCTTTCTAACTAGAAAGAAGGAGTTCTAGTAGGCTATATAACTTTACTTAAGGATACTCTTTTTTAGCCTATTTTTTAAGATTATTATTATATTACTCTCTAAGGCTTTTAGGATTAGTATATTTTTTGCTTACTAGGCTTTATAAGAGATAACTTTAATTATTTATAGAGGAGCTATAAATAGATAAATAGATCTATAATACTTAAAACTCTATATAAGAGCCTTTTTCTTATTACTTAGAACTTTAAAGAGAAGCTTTTTTTCTTTTAGGTTAAAGTAGTTTATTATTACTAGGATCTTATTAAGTTATTCTACTATAAGTTACTCTCTCTTAGAAATAGTTAAACACTTTAGTTAGATAAGATTTATAAAGGTGCTTTTTAATACTAATCTAAGGTTCTCTTTTACTTTTACTTAGGCTTTTAATTTCTATTCTAGGTTTTTTTTAGGTACTAAGCTATTAAAAGGTAAGTTATTAACTAGCTAGACTTTTTTATCTTTTATCTTATATATTATATTAACCTCTCTATATATAAAGAATAGAGTATTATTATAGATATAATTAGTTCTTAGTTTATTTTAGATTTTTATTAAGATCTTTTTTAGGAGGTTCTTTTTTTAATAGGACTAATAGTATATCTAGGTATTAGCTATATTAAATCTAATTTCCTATTCTAAGTTAAATAGATTTATAAAGAGTAAGGAGTATATTTTAGTAGAAAGGAGAAATTACTAAAGCTTTTTATTAGTTATAAACTTTAGTAAGTTAGTTTTATATACTACTTACTCCTTATAATACTCTTAGATAATAGAGTTAAATCTCTTAACTATATAGCTAAGAGTTTTAGTATACTTAGGTTCTCTTATATTAAGGATACTAATAGTAGTCTTCTAGTCTCTAAAAAGGGTAGCCTTACTATATATAAGGAGGTGCTTAGCTATTTTAAATAATATAAGCTTAGTATTATTATATAGCTTAGTAGGGATTAGCTTCTCTTTCTACTAATAGAATAGCTAGTCTCTATCTCTACTTTATTTCTAGAAGAGGAGAGGTTTACTTAGAATATTAGTTAGAAATACTAAAACCTCCTCTACTTTATAGCTAGATATATAGTTAGGATTTATATAGTTAGCTTTCTTTCTCTTCTTTTAGTAATAATATTTATAGAACTTTTTTAGAAAGGGTTTATAATAGTTAAGGTGCTGCTTATCTTTATAGAATTAGTATCTAGGAGTATGCTCTTATAATTCTAAAATAGTCTAGATAATTACTTCTATTCTTAGTATAATAGCCTGCTTAAGGGAGACTTTAAGTACTATATAGAAGATATTACTATTTTTATTAAATATTACTAAAACCTCTTTATTCTCCTCTAATTCCTCTTAGATTAGGAAGTTAAAGCCTTTTAGTAACTTAGCTTTTACTATTAGTATTATCTCTTTTAGTATATATAGATTAGGCTAGCCTTTCTAGTTATAAAGCTATAGTTATAGACTCTTACTTAGTTATCTATTAATTTCTATAATTACTAAGCTAGTTACTATATTAGAATTAGTAATAGTAGCTTCTATTTTCTCTCCTCTATAGAAATTAAATAGGCTTACTAAGTATAAGAGAAGCTAGTAGAATTAGAGAGTATAGTAGTAAAGTAATTAGTAAAATCTAAAGTATAGAATATTAAAGGAGTATAGATTTTCTAATTACTAGCCTAAAAGATACTAATTATCTAAGTTAGTAAGTATTTTAGTATTATTCTAGTATATATAATAAATAGAGCTCTAAGAATTATATTCTTAGATATCTTATTATATAAGCTAATAAAGAAGAGTATATTAAATATATAATAGCTGCTAATATAGATATTCTTAACTATAATATTCTTAAAAGTTACTATAGCTTAAGTATCTATAAAGTCTTAGACTTTAAGATATATAGAAATAATACTCTCCTATATACTATTATAGCTAATATATTTCTTAGAGATAATATTAATAGTAGTGCTAGTATTAATAATTCTATATTACTCTAAGTATATAAACTAGCTAATTCTTATAGTAACCTAGAAGTATAGTATAATAAAGTTCTATATAGTAAGGATTTAGTGCTAGTAGGTAACTATAGTATAGTATAAGTGCTCTACTAAATTATTAAGAAAAGTAACTAGTATATTAAGGTTCTCCTTAGATTAAGTACTAGGTAGAATAATATTTATTATATTAATATCTACTATACTATAGAGAGGTGGTTAACTAAAGATAGAAAGTGCTAGGCTGCTTATAAAGGCTTAGAAACTGCAAATTATATCTATAAAAGGAGGAAAGATACTAGTTAAAGGGAAGGGGGTTAGGTAAAATACTAAGTAAAAGAGGATTATATCTAAACCCTGCTCTTAGTCTATTATAGTAGCTTTATAAAGCGTCTAAACTGCTATAGCCTCTTTTTTATAAACTTAAGCCTAAATATAGGCCTTAATAGTACTAACTTCTATCTATAAGAGTGCTTTATACTAGGATATAAGGGTTAGATCTACTTATATATTATTCTAATATCTAATCTTTTATATAAGTTAGCTGCTTAATCTAGGGGCTTTTATAATATAGCTAAGTAGGTTTCTGCTTATAGATATAAATATATCTAGCTATTAATTACTATTCTACTAGAGGTAGTTCTAGATAACTAGCTTTATATACTTATAGACTATATTATTATAGTTATATTAGACCTAGTAAAGAAAGGATTCTAGAATAGTAACCTTTCTATCTACTTACTTAGCTTATAGGTTTTTAGTAAGAATATAGCTCTCTAATATTATAATAAAAGACTTAGATTAAGGGGTTTTAGTAGCTTCTAAGAGGCTATTATTAACTAGAGTGTTTTTATCCTTATCTATAACTTCCTTAATATAAGGCTTTAGAAATAGAGTGGGAAAATAAGTTATATTTAGGTTTATAATATAGACCCTCTTTTTAGATCTAGTAGCAGAGTAAGATATTATATAGTAATTCTAAGTTTATAATCTAGTTATAGTATTAATACTAGTATTTATAGAGAGAATAATAGCTAGAGTACTAGAAGCTAGTATATAGATATTAAGGATATTATAGATAGTATTTAAGGTTACTATACTAGTAGGAGAGGCCTTTATAGCTAAAGTAGAGATTAGAAGCTTTAGGGTTTTCTATATAGTATACTAAGTATACTTATTAAACTATTTATAGCTTTTAAGCTATAACTTAACTTCTTAAAGGCTTAGAAAGTATTTATAAAGGGTAAGAATATTAGCTTCTAGCTGCTTAGTTTTATCTATACTAGCTGTAAGGATTAGAAAAGAAATAATTATTAGGTTATATTAGCTCTATTAGTAGCCTTTATTAATCTCCTTATTAGGGACCTAGATATAGAGGGAACCCTATAGGGTGTTAATCTACTAGCAGCCTCTATAAAATAAGTATAGTTTTATATTAGAGAAGGCTTTAGTAGCTTTATAATTCCTAGTAAGATATCCTTTCTTATTATAAATATAGTAGGTATTAAAGTTAATAGTTTCTATAAATCTTAGAGGTCTTAGCTAGTAGTAAGATTTAAGGCTTATAGAGTCTAAGTAACTGCCTCTTCTTAGATTAAAGAGTATATAGCTATATCTACTATATATAGAGCTATAGTTATAAGAGTTACTACTATAATAGTTATATTATAAGGGCTTTTATATAGGCTGGGTGTTAGATATATTAATAGTATATATACTAACTTTATTAATAGTATAATTATATTAAGGGGTATTAGAGTAGTATCTAGTTCTAATCTACTTAATTTCTATATTTTTAAGGTGGGTAGTAAGGTTATCTACTTAAGCCTTTTAGTTAGGGGTACTAGTTATTTTATCCTTTAGCTTAGCTTTTATAGATAATACTTTTAATTACTTATACTTAAATATAGTAACTAGTATACTAGCTAGAGTATTCTCTTTAATACCTTATAGTTATATATATATCTATTAAGACTAAACCTATTTAGTAATTATAACTTCTATTTAGATCTAAGAGACTAAAAGGAGACTTTAGTAGTTTTTATAGAGGATCTTTAAAATATATTTTATAGTCTATTTAGAAAAGTGGTAGAAAATAATATAGTTAATCTCTATATTAAATAGTATAAAAAGTCTCTTTTTAGCTGCTCTATCTTAAAGATTACTAACCTTAGTAAGGAATTTAGAGATATATCTAGAATTACTAATCTCTAGGCTAAAAATAAGGCTTTAAAGCTTCTTATTAAAGTCTAGATAAGTATTTAGGTTTATAATATTATATATCTTATAGAGGTTATCTTTAAGAGAGAGCTAATTATTATATTAAGTAAAAATACTTTTAAAGGTTTATAGATAGGCCTTAATATAGTACTAGCTAACTAGAGTAATTATCTTTTCCTTATTCTATTTATAGAGCTTAGTATAGAATAGATAATTCTTAAAGAAGTTAGAAATATTATTACTAGTAAACTTAGAGGCTTCTAGGCTATAAGGGATAATTAGGGTAGTAGTATATTATTTCTAGATAGCTTTAGCTAATTTCTTAATTACTTTTATAGTACTAATAGTAAGTAGAGAGGCTAAGTCTTTTATAGAAGGTATAGCTATAGCTTTTATAGATATAATCTTATTTAGTTACTAGTCTAAGTCTGCTTTTTATAGCCTAAGAGGAGCTATATCTCTATAGTTTTTATATTTATTATAGATATCCTTATTAATATAAACCTAGTAACTAATCTTAGTGCTTTAGAACTATAAAGATAAAGACTTCTTAGATCTATTATTATCTATAGTAGTAGAGTAAAGGGCTTATTTTTAAATGCTTTTAAATATAGCTCCCTTAAAGAGTTCTATATCTAGAATGTGGTTCTTAGAGCTAGAAGAGTTTAAAGTAGATATACTAACTTTAAGGGCTTTTCTAGATTTCTTAGAGTGTTACTTAGATATAGTATAGAAAGTAGTTAATATAATTTATTATAATTTAATATTAGTATTAATACTAAAGTTTATTAATATTTAAATTATCTAATAATAAAGGAGAAGAGTTATATAATAACTTAATCTATAATAATTAAATAAATAGAGAGAAAGAGGGCTTTAACCTCTTTCTCTTTCTAGATAGTAGTTATAAATTATAAGCTAGGAGTAGTTATAGCCTCTATCTCTTCTATAAATATATAAGCTCTCCTTTTTAATATAGCTAGAAGTAGTTATAGCCTCTATTCTATTTATAAGTTTATAAACTCTTTTTTATTCTTTCTTATAAGTAATATAATACTATAATTTTCTTAATTTTATAGATATTAACTATATAGTAACTAAGATAGAGTTTAAATCCCCTTAGTTAAGCTTATTAGCCTGATTAGTATTATTAATTTATTACTTTATTACTAATTATTAGGTTCTAGGTTATAAAAAGTAAATACTAGCTCTACTTTTATAAGAATTAAGGAGAAAAGAGAAAACTTTTTAATCTAGTAAAGCCTAAAACTATTATAGCTGGATTTTTAGGGTTTTAAGTATTCCTATTAAAAACTCTAACTATATAGCTATTATACCTAGTACTTTCTTAGATTAGGTCTATAAAGAGACTTCTAAATATTATTTTATAAAGTTTATTATTATTACTACTAAGTTTATAAAGTTAATATTTTATTAAGTAGTTAGAATAATATATTATAGTTCTATATTAAATATAAGCCTATTTATATAGTATAGAAGTATACCCCTTTTAAGTACTATAGAGGAAGTTTTAAGAGAGAAGAATCTACTTCTAGGTACTATTAAAATATACTAAGAACCTTAAAATAAAAATAATAAAACTATATACTTCTATATACTTATATAAGAATATTATAATATTATAGCTTTATATCTAGAGGTTCTAGAATAAAGAAAAAGATCTCTCTAAGTATAATAATCTTATTATAGATATAATCTATTAAGTAAAAGTGATAAAAGCTTCTAAATAATAAGATAAACTATAGTAATACTAACTGATAATATTCCTCTATCCCTCTCCCTGCCCTTAATAAGGCAAAAGTCCTGCTATACTGAGCTGACTAATATACCTATCTGGGCACCCTCTAAACTGGGTTGTTTGCACTGCTCTGTCTCAGTAGGCTAGTGAGACAGGGCAGTGGGCTGCGCCTGCGCTCGCGCGCGCCCACTCGCGCCCACTCGCGCCCACCTGCGCCCACTTGCGCCCGCACGCGCCCACATGCAGAAACCTATGCGAAATGCACCTATAAATACTACGCCTTTGCGTCTATATTTTAGAGTAGTATTTTCATATAGATAATAATATTATATCTAAGGTCTTATTTCTCGCTTAGTATTTGCATATCTTTTTCCTTCTTTCTTTCTTCTCCCATTTCAATAGAGGTCTATCCAGGATACGTTCAGCCCACCCACGCTGCGGTTATTCAGCCTCACGTTGGGCACGACTGTCACGTACAGTACTAAGCCTATAGCCTAGGAGTCTGACGTCCTGCCCCTAGCTAATATGACCACCTTTTGCGCGATCTATGGGCTCAGCGTTCAATTTCAGCTTAGATCCCTCTTTTTTACAGTTTTTGCGCTTTTTGCGCTTTTAGCTTCACTTTTTGGCTACTTGTGCCCGTGTGCGCAGTAGCCCTCTGCAATGCAAAGTTTTCTCGCTTACGCGCGCGCGCGCGCCCACTTGCACCCACACGCGCCCGACCACGCCCGACTTTTGCGCCCAAAAAAGCCCCATATAGCCGGCCCGATGCGCCCGCTACGCCCGCTGCGCTACGCCCGCTGCGCCGCACCCAGTTACGCCTAATTACGCCCAATTACGCTATTGCGCGCCCACCTGCACACACGCCTAGATATGCCAGATCCTACCTACCACTACAACACTTTGATATACTGGTTTAGAAGGGGCTTCAAATAGCCTGGCAAAAGAGGCCATAGTTCTAATACGCACTGCTGTGTACTTAAGAGGAAAAGACAGTTATTTGGGTATTAATAATAGGGAGGCAGAGATAGCCTAGATAGTTATTGCGCAGGTTATTGCGTTATTGCGTTATTGTAAGGCTATAGGTTTAACTGGTTTTTGGGACTTTTTTTTATCCTGCAGAGCTTTTTTTTCTTTTTTTGCACATTGCGCATAGGTTTAGGGAGGATTAAGACAGGGCAGTGGGCTGCGCCTGCGCTCGCGCGCGCCCCCTCGCGCCCACTCGCGCCCACCTGCGCCCACCTGCGCCCACTTGCGCCCGCGCGCGCCCATATGCAGAAACCTATGCGAAATGCGCCTATAAATACCGCGCCTTTGCGCCTATGTTTTAGAGTAGTGTTTTCACATAGACAATAACATTGTATCTAAGGTCTTGTTTCTCGCCTAGCATTTGCGCATCTTTTTCCTTCTTTCTTTCTTCTCCCGTTTCACTAGCCTTAGCTTTATCTCTATAATCTGTTCTAATATACTAAGCTAGGAAATTACAGTTAAGTAATTAAAATAGAGAGTATAGTAAGGCTCTCTCTAAAAGTATAAGTCTTACCTATTATAGATATAAAAAGGCCTATTCCTCTATAGCAGTACTAATCTTAGTAGGTTATATAGAGTTATCCCCTATCTTAGTATACTAACTATCTCTAACTAGATTAAATAGCTAAAGTTTTATATAAAGTTTCTATATTACTCTTATCTAGCTAAGAGCCTCTTTTAGAGCCTATAAATATACTACTAAGTATATAATCTGCTATAGAATATTACTATCTAGATTACTTATTAATAGAGAGTTAGTATTATTAGGGTTAGTAAAAGGTTTCTCTACTTCTTCTTTATTACCTTTATTAAAGTAAAGGCTACTATAAGTAGGGTAAATCTTATTAAGTTAGTCTATAAGGTTAAGTTTATACTAGTTAATATCTTTTAGTTTCTAAAAACCTTCTAAAACTTTAATAAACTTCTTTAAGCAGTTTCTAGTATAAGTTAACCTATAAAGGGATTTCCTTATAAAAGTTTTAAGCTAATATAAAGTATTATTAAGAGCCTTTAAATAAATCCTAAAGAGACCTTTCTAATAGTAATTAAGCTTAGTATTTAAAGACTTATCTATATACTATTTAATATTAAATACTAAAATAAGGTTACCCACTTCTAATTTCTAGCTATATAAGATATAGTATTTCTAGTAATTAAACCTATCTATAATATACTTATACTAAGCTATAATTATCTTTTATATAGTAATATAGTTCTTATTAAGCTATTTAAAAGCTCTTATCTATATAAGAAGCTTCTTCTTAGATATTATTACCTAGTTCTATACTAGCACTCTCTAGATTAATATAAAGATCTCTATTAAAGTTATAGCTTTATATCTATAAAGTAGATAGAAGAAGCTATAGCTAGTTAAGGCTTTAATAGAAGTTCTATTAGTAAATAGTATAGCTTAGAAAGATAGCTAGAAGTCCTTACCTATATTTTTTATCTAAGTAGTAAGAGTATATATAATAGTTTAGTAGCTAACCTTAATAGTGCTATTAGTATATAGATTATAGATAGTAGTAACTTTTTGCTTAAGTCTATACTTATAGTTAAATTTAATAACTATACTCTTATTCTTAAAGCCTCTATTAATAATAAGTATATTATAGAGCCTATAGCAATAAATAATATCCTCTTATATAAACTTAGTAATAAGATAAGAGTTAGCTTACTATATCTACTAAGCCTCTATCTATCTAGTTAGAAGGTATTAGGCTTTAATTATATCCTATTTACTAACCTTTTATATATCTAATACTATATAAGTAAATAGTAGCTCTAAGAATACTAAGAAATAGTAAGAATTATCTAGATATCTAGGTCTATACTTTTAATAATCTTTATAAGTTTAGACTTATTTACTAACTTATTAATAAAAGCTATACTAGTAATACTACTCTACTAACTATTTAATAACTATATTATATCCTCTATACTTACTCTCTTAATATACTTTTATAGTAAGCTTAGTTTAGGTCTATAAATTATCTATAACCTATTATAGAGTAGGCTTATATATACTAAAATATATAAATAATAACTTATCCTTTAGAAAGAATTTTCTAGCCTTCTCCTTAAACTTATAGTATAGACTAGGCTTAATTCTATCTAGCTGCTTTAAGGTACTAAGATAGTAGGCAATTTAGTATAAATAGTAATTCTAGTATAAAGAGCTATTTAGTATAGTATTAGAGATATCTATAAGCCTTAGAGACTCTTATAGAATATTATTAGCTTTAATAGTAAGGATCTTAGTATCTATTTCTAGTATAAAGTAGTAACTATAAAGATAAAAGCAAACTCACTTAAGGGCTTTAAGGATACCCCTTAACTCCTTCTTTCTAATATTATAGTTTAGCTCTATGCTAGCCTATAAGCTACTCTTATATCTAGAAACTATATAATTACTATTAATATATTAACTAAGAATAGTACTCTAACTAAGGCTACTAGTATTAACTATAAGATAGATTTTACCTATATTAGCACTATAGTTAAGCCTAATAAGAACAGAAATAGAAGTAAGTTAGTTCTTAAAAGTATTTATAGCTAACTATTAAGGCTAGTTCTATTTAAATAGTATATCCTTCTTTAAGAGTGCTATAAGTAGCTTAGCTATAGCTAAAAATCCCTAAACCTAAACCTAATAAAATATTATAATACTAAAAAAGGATTTAAGGTTAGTAAGGTTATTATAAACCCCCTATTTTCTAATCTTAATAATCTTTAACTTCTCTAGCTTTTAGCTACTAGTACTATAAATATATCTTATAATAGCAATAAATTACTAAGCCTACTATAATTTCTTAATAGTAATAATATAGCTAGCTAACTTAATATTAATAAGAACCTTATTAATATTCTAGATATATTCTAGAATATATCTATATAGTTTAGAATAACTAGAGACTTCTTTATTATTATACTTTAAGGTAAGGCTCTTAATAGCTATATTATTAAGAAAAGCTTTATAGTAGGTTAGAATTAGATTATATAGAATTTATATTATAACTCTTATAAACTAGACTATAGAATTAGTAGTTTTTTAAAGCAGAATATATATCTAAAAAAGGCTAATTAGTATTATAAAAGTTATAATATTATAGCTATATAGATCTAGTAGAACTTAGTTATACCTAGAAAAGAAATCTAATAGTAAGAGAAGCTAGTATATTATAAAGTCTTTTAAGAACTTATTACTAGATAGAAGTAAAGCTATATTATATAGAGTAATAGTATTAATCTTAGTTATAGAGTTAATAAGATATATCTTTTTATTTTTCTTTCTAACTAGAAAGAAGAAGTTCTAGTAAGCTATATAACTTTACTTAAAGATATTCTTCTTTAACCTATCCTTTAAGATTATTATTATATTACTCTTTAAGGCTTTTAGAATTAGTATACTTCTTACTTACTAAGCTTTATAAGAGATAACTCTAATTACTTATAGAGAAGTTATAGATAGATAAATAGATCTATAATACTTAAAACTCTATATAAAAGCCTTTTCTCTATTACTTAGAACTTTAAAGAGAAGCTTTTTCTCTTTTAGATTAAAGTAGTTTACTATTACTAAAATATTATTAAGTTATTCTATTATAAGTTACTTCCTCTTAGAAATAGTTAAAAACTTTAATTAGATAAGGTTTATAAAAGTACTTTTTAAAGCTAGTCTAAGATTCTCTTTTACTTTTATCTAGGCTTTTAACTTCTACTCTAGGTTTTCTTTAAGTACTAAGCTATTAAAAAATAAGTTATTAACTAGTTAGACTTTTTTATCTTTTATCTTATATATTATATTAATCTCTCTATATATAAAGAATAGAGTATTATTATAGATATAATTAGTTCTTAGCTTATTTTAGATTCTTAATAAAACCTTTTCTAGAAGGTTTTCTCTCTAATAAAACTAATAGTATATCTAGATATTAGCTATATTAAATCTAATTCCCTATTCTAAGTTAAATAGATTTATAAAGAGTAAGAGATATATTTTAATAAAAAGGAGAATTTACTAAAGCTTTTTATTAGTTATAAACTTTAATAAGTTAGTTTTATATACTACTTACTTCTTATAGTACTTCTAAATACTAGAGTTAAATCCCTTAACTATATAGCTAAGAGTTTTAATATACTTAGATTCTCTTATATTAAGAATACTAATAATAGTTTTCTAGTTTCTAAAAAGAGTAGCCCTGCTATATATAAGAAGGTGCTTAGCTATTTTAAATAATATAAACTTAGCACTATTATATAGCTTAGTAGAGATTAGCTTTTCTTTTTACTAATAGGTTAGCTAGTCTCTATCTCTGCTTTATTTCTAAAAAAAGAGAGGTTTACTTAGAATATTAGTTAGAAATACTAGAACCTCCTCTATCTTATAGCTAGATATATAGTTAGAGTCTATATAGTTAGCTTCTTTTCTCTTTTTCTAGCAGTAATATTTATAAAACTCCTTTAAAAAGAGTTTATAATAGTTAAAGTACTGCTTATCTTTATAAAATTAATATATAGAAGTATACCTTTATAATTCTAAAATAGCCTAGATAATTACTTTTATTCTTAGTATAATAGCCTATTTAGGAGAAACTTTAAGTACTATATAGAAGATATTACTATTCTTATTAAATATTACTAGAATCTTCTTATCCTCCTCTAATTTCTCTTAAACTAGAAAGTTAAAGTCTTTTAGTAAATTAGCTTCTACTATTAGTATTATCTCCTCTAGTATATATAAACTAGACTAGCCTTTCTAATTATAAGGCTATAGTTATAGACTCTTACTTAGTTATTTATTAATTTCTATAATTACTAAGCTAGATACTATATTAAAATTAGTAGTAATAGCTTCTATTTTCTCTTTTTTATAGAAATTAAATAGGCTTACTAAGTATAAGAGAAGCTAGTAGAGTTAGAGAGAATAGTAATAAAGTATCTAGTAGAATCTAAAATATAGAATATTAAAGGAGCATAGATCTTCTAATTACTAGTTTAAAAGATACTAATTATCTAAGTTAGTAAGTATTTTAGTATTATCTTAGTATATATAATAAATAGAGCTCTAAGAATTATATTCTTAGATATCTTACTATATAGGCTAATAAAGAAGAGTATATTAAGTATATAATAGCTATTAATATAGATATTCTTAACTATAATACCCTTAAAAGTTATTATAGCTTAAGTATCTATAAAGTCTTAGACTCTAAGATATATAGAGATAATACTCTCCTATATACTATTATAGCTAATATATTTCTTAGAAATAATATTAATAGTAGTACTAGTATTAATAATCCTATATTACTCTAAGTATATAGACTAGCTAATCCTTATAGTAATCTAGAAGTATAGTATAATAAAGTCTTATATAGTAAGAACTTAGTGCTAGTAGATAACTATAATATAGTATAGGTGCTCTGCTAAATTATTAAGAAAAGCAACTAGTATATTAAGGTTCTCTTTAGGTTAAGTACTAAGTAGAATAATATCTATTATATTAATACTTACTATATTATAGAGAGATAGTTAACTAAAGATAGAAAGCACTAGGCTGCTTATAAAAGCTTAGAAATTATAAATTATATCTATAAAGGGGGGGAAAATACTAGTTAAAGAAAAGGAGGTTAGGCAGAATACTAGGTAAAAGAGGATTATATCTAAACCTTACTCTTAGTCTATTATAGCAGCTTTATAAAATATCTAAACTATTATAGCCTTCTCTTTATAAACTTAGACTTAAATATAAACCTTAATAGTGCTAACCTCTATCTATAAGAGTGCTTTATACTAGAATATAAGGATTAGATCTACCTATATATTATTCTAATACCTGATTTTCTATATAAGCTAGCTACTTAATTTAAAGGCTTTTATAATATAGCTAAGTAGGTCTCTTTCTATAAGCATAAATATATCTAGCTATTAATTATTATTCTACTAGAGGTAGTTTTAGATAACTAGCTTTATATACTTATAAACTATATTATTATAGTTATACTAGACTTAGTAAAAAAAGGGTTCTAGAATAGTAACCTTTCTATCTACTCACTTAGCTTATAGGTCTTTAATAAGGATTTAGCTCTTTAATATTATAATAAAAGATTTAGATTAAGAAGTCTTACTAGCTTTTAAGGAGCTATTATTAACTAGGTTATTCTTATTTTTATCTATAACTTTCTTAATATAAGGCTTTAGGAATAGAGTGGGAAAATAAGTTATATTTAGGTCTATAATATAAACCCTCTTCTTAGATCTAATAGCAGAGTAAGATATTATATAGTAGTTCTAAGTTTATAATCTAGTTATAGTATTAATATCTATATCTATAAAGAGGATAATAGCTAGAGTATTAGAGACTAGTATATAGATATTAAGAATATTATAGATAGTATCTAAGATTACTATACTAATAGAAGGGGTTTTTATAGCTAAAGTAGAAATTAGAGGTCTTAGAGTTTCTTATATAGTATACTAAGTATACTTATTAGACTACTTATAGCTTTTAAGCTAGAACTTAACTCTATAAAGGCTTAGAAAGTATCTATAAAGGGTAAGAATACTAGCTTCTAGTTACTTAGTCTTATTTATACTAGCTATAAGGATTAGAAAAGAAATAATTATTAGGTTATACTAGCTCTATTAGTAGCCTTTATTAATTTCTTTATTAGAGACCTAAATATAAAGAAGACTTTATAAAGTACTAATCTACTAATAGCTTCTATAAAATAAGTATAGCTTTATATTAGAGAAAGCTCTAGTAGCTTTATAATTTCTAGTAAGATATCCTTTCTTACTATAAGTATAGTAGGTATTAGAGTTAATAGTTTCTATAAATCTTAGAGGTCTTAGCTAGTAGTAAGATTTAAGGCTTATAGAGCTTAAGTAACTACCTCCTCTTAGATTAAAAAGTATATAGCTATATCCTCTATATATAGAGCTATAGTTATAAAAGTTACTACTATAATAGTTATACTATAAGAGCTTCTATATAAACTAGGTATTAGTTATATTAGTAGTATATATACTAACTTTATTAATAGTATAGTTATATTAAGGGGTATTAGTATAGTATCTAGTTCTAATTTACTTAATCTCTATATCCTTAAAGCAGATAGTAAGGTTATCTATCTAGACTTTCTAGTTAGAAGTATTAGTTATTTTATTCTTTAGCTTAGCCTTTATAGATAATACTCTTAATTACTTATACTTAAGTATAGTAACTAGTATACTAGCTAGAATATCTTCTCTAATATCTTATAGTTATATATATACTTATTAAAACTAAATCTATTTAGTAATTATAACCTCTATTTAAACCTAAAAGACTAAAAGGAGACTTTAATAGTTCTTATAGAAGATCTTTAAAATATATCTTATAGTCTACTTAGAAAAGTAATAGAAGATAATATAGTTAATCTCTATATTAGATAGTATAGATAGCCTCCTCTTAGCTACTTTATTTTAAAAGTTACTAACCTTAATAAGAAATTTAGAGATATACTTAGAATTACTAATCTCTAGGCTAGAAATAAGGTTTTAGAGCTTCTTATTAAAGTCTAGATAAGTATTTAAATCTATAATACTATATATCTTATAGAGATTATCTTTAAGAGAGAGCTAATTATTATATTAAGTAGAAATACTCTTAAAGATTTACTAATAGACTTTAATATAATACTAGCTAACTAGAGTGATTATTTTCTCCTTATTCTATTTATAAAGCTTAGTATAGAATAGATAATCTTTAAGAAAGTTAGAAATATTATTATTAGTAAACTTAGAAGCTTTTAAACTATAAGAAATAATTAGAATAGTAGTATACTACTTTTATATAGCTTTAACTAATTTCTTAATTACTTTTATAGTACTAATAGTAAGTAGAGAAGCTAAGTCTTTTATAAAAAGTATAGTAATAGCTTTTATAGATATAATCTTATCTAGCTACTAGTTTAGACCTACTCTTTATAACCTAAAGAGAACTATATCTCTATAATTCTTATACTTATTATAGATATTCTTACTAATATAAATCTAGTAACTAATCTTAGTGCTTTAAAACTATAAAAGCAAAGACTTCTTAGATCTATTATTATTTATAGTAATAGAGCAAAGGGCTTATTTCTAAATACTCTTAAATATAGCTCTCTTAAAGAGTTCTATATCTAGAATATAGTTCTTAGAGCTAGAAAGGTTTAAAGTAAATATACTAAGTTTAAGAGCTCTCCTAGATTTCTTAGAGTATTACTTAGATATAGTATAGTAAGTAGTTAATATAATTTATTATAATTTAATATTAATATTAATATTAAAGTTTATTAATATTTAAATTATCTAATAATAAAAGAGAAGAGTTATATAGTAATTTAATCTATAATAATTAAGTAAATAGAGAGAAAGAGAGCTTTAACCTCCTTCTCTTTTTAAAGAGTAGTTATAAATTATAGGCTAGAAGTAGTTATAGCCTCTATCTCTCCTATAAGTATATAAGCCCTTCTTTTTAATATAGTTAGGAGTAGTTATAGCTTCTATCCTATCTATAAGTTTATAAACTCTCTTTTATTCTTTCTTATAAGTAATATAATACTATAATTTCCTTAATTCTATAAATACTAACTATATAGTAACTAAGATAGAGCCTAAATCCTCTTAGTTAAGCTTATTAGCCTAACTAGTATTATTAATTTATTACTTTATTACTAATTATTAGGTTCTAGGTTATAGAAAGTAGATACTAGCTCCACTTTTATAAAAACTAAGAAGAAAAGAGAAAACTTTTTAATCTAGTAAAGTTTAAAGTTATTATAGCTAGATTTTTAGAGTTTTAAGTATTTCTATCTAAAAATTCTAACTATATAGCTATTATATTTAGTATTTTCTTAGATTAGGTCTATAAAGAGACTTTTAAATATTATTTTATAAAGTCTATTATTATAGCTACTAAGTTTATAAAGTTAATATTCTATTAAGTAGTTAGGATAATATATTATAGTTCTATATTAAATATAAACCTATTTATATAGTATAGAAGTATACCCCTTTTAAGCACTATAGAGAAAGTTTTAAGAGAGAAGAATCCACCTCTAGGCACTATTAAAACAGGCTGAGAACCTTAAGATAAAAATAATAAAACTATATACTCCTATATATTTATATAGGAATATTATAATATTATAGCTTTATATTTAGAAGCTCTAGGATAAAGGAAAGAATCTCTCTAAGCATAATAACCTTATTATAGATATAAACTATTAAGCAAGAAAATAATAAAAGCTTCTAAATAATAAGATAAACTATAGTGATGCTAACTAATAATACTCCTCTGTCCTCCTTTCTGCCCTTAATAAGGCAAAAGTCCTGCTATACTATGCTGACTAATATATCTATCTGGGCACCCTCTAAACTAGGCTGTCTATACTGCTTTGTCTTAATATATAAATTCTTTTTATATTAGGGAAGTAAAGTCCCCTTTTTATTATTAAGGATATAAATCCTTTTTATTAGAGGTATATAAATCTCTTTTATATTAGGGAAGTAAATCCCCTTTTTATTAAGGAAGTAAATCTTTTTATATTAAGGAAATAAATTCCTTTTAAGAAAGAAAAACTGCCTTTTATTAAGGAAATAAATCCTTATTTTCTTTTTATATTAAAGAAGGAAATCCTTTTATATAATCAGGAAATAAATCCTTCTTTTATTAAGGAAATATCTTCCTTTATATTTATTATATATATTATTATTCTTTCAAAGAGATAAAA
>JAVHLV010000426.1:0-48980 GCA_036785495.1 Colletotrichum neosansevieriae
CCCCCCTCCCCTCCCCTACAATCCAACTTACAGGAAGCTTTTGCAGAATAACCTACAAAAAAGCAGAAAACATTATACTAGTGTTCTCTGAGCGACTGGAGAATCGAAAATAGCACCTACCTTGAATGATGCGTTCCCGCATCCATTTCCCTACTTCTCGGCCGGCCTAGACTGGACAACTCTCCAGCGCCGGTTGTCAACCCGCGTCCCGCTGGCCGTAGACAACACGTGAAGAGGAATGCGCGGCAGCGCCAATCATCAGCAGGCCAATGTCAGTTTCAGGGCACATAGTCTCCATAAAAGTGCTAAAGTGGCCCACTTCCACGCGACTCTCGCGAAAAAACACGCCCAGACGCGCTTCGCCGCATTCCCGTAAGATCGTCAGCTGGCACCTGCTTCCATTGCCTTGCTTGCTGCTTCGCCTTGGAAACTGCTAGTGACCACCGGCCCTGCCCAGCCCCCGCTGTCAACTCCCACTTCGTATCAACTTAATCTCCCTCCACCACCCGCACCCCCAGCCTCATCCCCTTCCACTTCTTCTCTCTCTTTTTAAATCGCTTCCGAACACATTTGCGTCATTGCTGGATTTTGTTCGCGATTGTTTCTACGGTTACCGTCGGTTTTTTTTAGTCCGTCTGAAAGACACTCTCCACTCTACCAAACCCCAACCATCCGCATCTCACGATCCTATCTTCGCTCCTCCTCCAGCTCAACGCTAGGGCCCCAACCTCACAAGGACGACGTCGTCAACCTCACCAGTAACGTGGCTTGGTCATTCGACCTCCCTATCCGCTCGCTGTACTGCAATGTCAGCCCCACGAACGAAGCGCCCCTTCACCGGCGCCTCTGTCGACTCTACTCAGCGACAAATCACCTCCTTCTTCCCCACCCGATCGGGTCCAGCTCCTGCAGGCCCCGTGCCTACCCCGGCCGAGAACAATCTTCCAACGGACGTCCAGTCCAACCTCCTCTCCGTCGGCATGCGCATCCGCAAGTCCGTGCCCGAGGGCTACAAGACGGGCACCTACAGCAGCTTCAAGCTGTGGAGCGACGGTTCCTCCGCCCCAGCCGTCGTCCGGACAACCTCCACCACCACTTCCTCTCGTAAGCAACGCAACGCTGCCGCCTCGTCCCAGCGCGAACTCTTGCCCTTTTGTGGCATCAACAAAATTGGCGGCCTTTCCAGCCAGCCTGTGGCAGAGCAGGAGGACTTTGAGGACGACGAGGTCCCGGGCCTGGACGACATGCCTGGTCTTAGCAGTTCTCAGGAGAGCGTGGAGACTGTGGAGAGCGCAGCCAGTGACGCACGCAGCCGTAAGCGCATCTTCGATGACAGCGACGAGAATGACGAGCCCGTTCAGATGTGGGTGGATCGCAATGCGTGGCTTGAGGGCGAGGTGAGCCCGCGTAGCTTGGCGCCTTCCGGCTGGGCGAATGCGAGAACCCTTGCGGTACCCAGAAAGAGCCGCCGCGGCAAGATTACGGGTCAAGAGATTCGCGTTGTTGATGACTTTGAGGACGCGGATTTTCTGGTTACCCCTGACACGGATATGAGCGACGCCTAGATGACGAGGCGAGTGTGAAGCGATGAGCATGGAATAGCGTGTTTTATGTACGGTGGTTTTTTCGGCTGCAGTCATGGCCGTAGGCGCGTGGAGTTTGATTTGGAAGATCCAGAAGGAGACTGCATTTGTACTCGGCAAGAGCTGCTTTGAGGACGCCTGCAATGTGTGTCTTCTTTTCACATTAGAAACGACCTTCTAAAGGTCACGGGGTGGACTGTTTGATGCCTTGGGAATTGGGGCTTTGTGCCACCACTGTTTCTGTTTGTATTGGTATCATATGCTAGCAAGTTACTTTTGGAAGGCCGAAGAAGCCTGAAATTGTACCCTATTCTCGGACTGAATGACACTACATACCCGTGAAGGGATCCCGAAACTCAAGCAAATCTCGCTGTCCATAAACCTCACCCGCAATCGTCAGTATCATGTTCAGCGTGGCCCGCATGTTAATCCTCGCGCGCAGCTGGGCCGACACACGCTGGGCATCTTCAGCCTCGACCGGCACTTCTGCAGATGTCGTCTCTAGCTGAGCAAGTAAGCGAGCTCGAGCTTCCTCCAGGGTCTCGGCAGGGGTGGGTTGCTCCGAGACTTCACCCTCGTCTACCTCGCCGTCTTCGGAGACGTCCATTGGTTCTGACTTTCCGTCATCTTCGACCTCGCCATCTTCCACCTCCCCTTCTTCATCTTGCTTTTCGGGCTCGACGGGGTCCTTCGCATCAGACTTGAGAGTCTGCTCCGTACTCTTATCCGGAGCAGAGGCCTCGCCGTCCTTCTCATCAACCTCCATCTCCCTCATGACGTTCTCATCATCAGAGCTTTCATCGACTGCATCATGAACTCCCAAGTCCATTCCCTCATCTTCCAAAGCGTCACGCAACATGGCCATATCCGCGAGGCTCTGCATCATCAACACCGCCCTCCGTCCAAGATCCCTTATCCAGCTGATCTCAGCATGGTTCAGCTCTCCCCTCTCAGGAAGTCTTGCCAGCAGAGCCCAGATCCAGCGGCTCGTTCTTTCGTTCAGATCGTACCCCCTCCGCAGGAACTTGCCTCCGAGCAACACCCTTATGACGCGGAGGACGCCGTCCTTGTCCATACTTGCAACTTGCGCCGGCATGGGATCTGAGTTGCGCAGGCGAAGAGACCAGACGGAGAATGTGGACGATTTCGGACCGAAGGCGCCGACATAGTGGCTGTGGGTCTTTGGGAGAGCAGATACGACGGAATCCGGGGGTGTTACGTGCAGCACCGAACGGAGCGTGTGGAAGCGGGAGAGAATGGAGGCGAAATAGGCCTGGTGCAGCACTGCAGGGTCGTCTTCGTCGGGATCGAAGTATCCGTCGCCGCCTTCTTCCCATTCTCCTTCATCGTGGGCACCCTTCCCAGGCTCCTCGTCCCGGTTCTCGGGCCGAGCAGTGTAGGCGCCATCATGGTAGTATCCCCTAAAATCGCCTTGTCCAGAGGAATAGATCTCGCGGTCCTCCTCCGCATCCTCACCATCTTCGACATCTTCGTCTTCCTCGCGCTTGATTTTCTGAAGCTCTTGGGGTAATTGCGGTCCGATCGGGATCTTGGGCGCGACGAGGAGGTGCGGGATGCCGTTTGCCTGGGTCCTAGATACTCGTCATCAGCATCTGCGCAACACTGCACCCGAGTTCAGCATACAAAAAAGTTGAGAACCGTTGAAGAGGGGGGGATTCTGCTTACCTTACGGAATTCAGATACGCCATCGCATCCCCATCGTCCTCGAAGTTGAGATCCGGGTCAACGGGTACGGTGGTCGAGCCCTCGGTCGACGAGAAGACGTATTTCTGGCCCCATGTCGGGTCGATGTGAGCGTTCTGGTGGTCTCGCGACTTGTGGTTCTGCCTCTTGTTGCGCTTGGGGACGGGCTCCGGATCGCTGTCTGACGCATCATGAATGCGTTTTGGGGCCATCTTTGGCTATGGTGGGTGACGGAGCTTCGTCGACCGATGTTGGAGACGCGAAATTTCGCGATGGCAGTTGCGGACGGGATGTCATATACCTACTGCTGGCGCGCGTGCAGCTCGAGCAACTTTTTAGTGGGGACCATTTGGCCTTATTTAGTGGGTCTAGCGCAGCTGAGGCCTCTCACCGAGGCCAAAAAGAGCTTCACCAAGTCGCGATTGACTTCAAGTTGCTGCGTTGGAGGCATTTGCAGCAAGGGAAGGGTGTCTCTTTCCGTTTTCACGGTTTTGGCAACAAACGCTTCCGCAAAATGCGAGATATTTATGGACGAAACTCATCTTTTGGACAGATGCTTGTTTTTGATCAGTTTAGATTCAATTTGCATAGCTGCTGGATACCACTCCCTTACATTACAAGTTACTTCTATTAATCCATGATGGAAGAAAGTGTCCCACGCCGGGCTGCATTATCTTGACGTTTCATTCGAGTTTCTATCCAAATCGAACAATGTTTATTATAGGACTGAAAGTTAAACGACGCGGCGTTGATAACCGCGTCGCCTGAATTTCTATATTATTTGATATGAAGCAGCTGATTTTGTTCCTATTTCTCAGTTGCTCCTCGAGACAAAATTGTCGCGCGAAGTCGTACAGTCCGACCTACAAACCTTCGATGCGTGATTGACGCTTCGAACACGCTAACTCTTCGTCTCTGGAGTGGCGCAACTATGAAAACTCACGACTAGCTCTAGTCTCTCCTTCAAAGACTGACGGCCGAATCTTGATCGGAGGAGGGACTTTGACGCAAAGTTCACTGTGATTGAAGAACATCCACTGTCATCTCATTCTCCGGTTCAATCTTCACTCTGAGACCCCTGCCAGGATCAAACGACGTCATATGATGAAAACATACTGGGGCTCTATGAGTGAAATATCCCTGCTTAATTTTGTATACGATATATTACACGGGCGATGTTGATGCTCACAGTTAATATTGCTTTTATGGATGAAAAAGAAAGAAAAAAGAATTCTCTGAAGCAAAATGATTAGACCAGATCCCGTATGAACAGAAAGCACTAGTGTAAGTAGTATAACGCCACTACCTGGGTTTCCCCTCATTCTTTTATAACTGGTAATGACTTCTACTCTCAATATTAAACCTCTGTTTTGTTTTGTTCCGGTGAAACTGTTCTATTAGTAACTACTGAGTGTGAAAAGTCATTAAGACTTACTATAATAACTCATTCCTAGAATGAAAAGACCTTTGGCTTATCTCATCTAAAACCAAGATACGAGAGTTCACTGGTTATAACCTTTACTTACTATTTTGTGAAAACATCTGTGACAACAACCCGGAGCCTTGAACTTTCTGAATAAGTAAAACTTGAGCGCTAAGTGATGCTCAGGGATTAGACTCTACTTTATACATCCTAGAAAATCGAGAAGGCATGGAGCGTATCAAGTCCCCCGAGGCAGCCGTCCCCATTTGCCTCTTTGCTTCGCAGTGAGTTCCTTCATAGCTGAGGCACCTGCCAGGCCAGCCACAAGCTGTGGAAGTTGAGGGACTCCTCTCTTCTATGGCGGCCGTTCAGTCCAGCGATAAAGTAACATGGATAGAAAATACACCCGGCCGGACAGCGACGACCAAGTTCGCTGATGATTTTCATAGGGCTCAGACGTCCTCAGGTTCGAGCCCGAACCTTTGCCCTCTTTCTTCTTCTATTTTTCCTCTTGATTCTCATTATGTATGTTTTTGACTACACATTTCTCATTAGAATCTCGCAGCCCTATCCTGCAACGTCACTCACGCTACGCAATCTGTTGCATTGATTGGTATTGTTATCTAATGCGACGGTGGACGAGCCAACGACAGGGGACCCTGCGGCTCCCTGCAGCTCCCCGCGAGCCCCACTCCAAAGAGTGCCCTTAGGTACCTACCTAAGGTACAGGTAGTATACCTGATCACAGGAGGCAATCTGTTGCGCTAATGATTCCCCGATATAAACACTCTCCGTGGATTCAAAGATCTGAAGAAACGTCGAACCTAATCCGTACATTTGCGTCAACCGAAAGCCAACCGTTTCTCTAGGGCAGCTACCAGAACTTGAGTCGTCTGTGGCACCATAAAGTCCCCAGTTAGCGCTAAACCCCGGTCCCCATCTCCAGATCGGTCGAATTCCACTTCCGCCCATCAGCGTCTCTGATCTCTCTTCCTTCACCCGCACGCCCGGTCGTCTCTCATTCGCAAAGATGGCCACCAGTGCGCCCCAAGAAACACCCTCTCAGCCGCCCGCGCCGCCTGCGCATAACGAGCCCGTCTACGGTGGCTTCACGCGCTTCGAAATCGAGCTCGAGGTACGCCCTTCCACGCGCGAAGCTCCGGCGCAATACTGACCAGCCCGTCGCGCAGTTCGTCCAATCCCTCGCGAACCCGCTCTACCTCAATCACCTCGCAACCCAGAAGCTCCTCACCCGCCCCGAGTTCGTCGCGTACCTCGACTACCTGCAATACTGGATGCGCCCGCCCTATCTCAAGTACCTCATGTACCCCGGCCCAACGCTCAAGCACCTCGAGCTGCTGCAGCAGGAGCAGTTCCGGCAGGATATCATCAGCCCTGACCTCGTGCAGCGGCTGATCGACGACGGGATGAGGGCGGCGGTGGAGTGGCATCGGAGCGATGCGTGATTCAGGGGAATGTCAACGTCAACGGAATAATTGGCAAAACCTGCGGCAACCTGGACATGGCGTCATACTCTATCAAGGTTAACGGAGAGATGGGCACAAACATCACCATGATTGTGGAGGTTATGGCCCCTTGAGCGGAAACTCAACGCGATTGGATAATCTGGGAGGAGCCAATAGTGCAGGAGATTGTGGTTCACAAGGACGTACCATGCGAAAGACAGCAGTACGGACCACTGCCAGCCGCATTGCCAGTCGCATAGAGACACGAGCAGACGGCGTCGATGTCGCTTGGTCTTTGCAATCGTCGACATTCCTAACGGAAACCGTCGAGATAGAGAGTTTCACGGAATCGAAGAAGGAAGGCTCCAGATGTGTGTGCAATGAAGCAAAAGACATCCCAAAGGATATCGTATTCTGCAAGGTAAATATACCGATAGAGACCTCGTACACACCCTCCCAGTCGCGCAGTAATAGCGCATCTAATAAACCAAAATACAATATTTCCCCAACGCCTCGCAATGCCGTGTAGCCAAAACCCATGCAAAAGCTCCCCTCTTCAGTTTTCTCTCCACCGCGTTCCGCAAGTCATGCACTGCTCTCTCATCAGTAACGCCATAGCCATAGATATCCGATCGATACATACCTTGTAGAACGTAGTCATAGGCTCATCAGCAGACCGAATCTGCACCTGGAAGAAAGCAGCCTCCTCGCCATTGCAGCCTTCCTTGGGGCACTGGGCGCGCGCCTTGTCTGCGTTGTCCCACTCTCCGGGACCGCCAAAGACGTCCTCGCGCTCCTTGCGCTCGAATTCGCGACGGGAGTAGATGGGCTCGGTGATGGCGTGTTCGAAGGGACACGTTCGGCATTCGAGGCGGTTGCGAACGCCGGCGTAGGCGGAGACAGTGAGGATGTTGGCGCAATTGGGGCAGACTGTTGATGGTCGAATTAGCGGTTGATGGGGTTCCGTGACGCTGGTTGTGACCTACAGAGCAACATCTTGACGACTGGATGTTTTCGAGATTTAGTCGTGTATGAATTTGTATCGCGCAGATTCTAGGCGCCAGTATCGAGGAAACTGTCGTGTCACGCAGCGAATGACACAGTGACTCGGTCGTGATCGTGGAAAATTCAGCGGGCCTGAAGGTGACGGTGGGGGACGACGGGACTGCGCTCCTCTCGGTCAAGACTCACCTCGAAAACAGTCTTGGCACGGACGGCATCAGACGGGGTCCCGTCACCAGCTGGAGGGCAGCTCCGCCAACGGTCCCGCCGGAGGTCGCCCAAACAAATCTCCGTGCCCCTCCTCCTCCAATTCCCCCGCCTTACCCGTCCCGTCGCGATTTAGCGCCTGCTCAGTGGGGTAACCACCACTGACACAGCACTCTTTGTCCTCTGTATGCACTCAAAGACCGTACCACATCCGCTAAAACCAAGCCGATCAGGGGCCGGGTTGGGGGGATAGATCTCACTGCCACCTCCTGGGCCCGGGACTTCCCAGCCAGCATCCTCTCCCACCCGCCTTACATCCAGTCCCATCAATCCCGCCTCTCCCCTCGTCCCCCAATAAACGTCCATCCTTCAGCCAGATCTGAACCCAGGCGGTATCTTAGGCCAAGTTTTATGTGTTCGCTTTCCGCCTCGCCCTGCTGAGACGAACCGGACCTGCGTTTTGCGTCCCCGTTGGCCAGGCCACACATCCCGCGATCTCCGTCACAACCTCGACAATTACGTAGGTGCTTCAGTGACAACATACAACCTCACCGACACGGATTCTTCATTCATTCACCTGGGGCCACCACCCCCTTCTTTACCCCACCAACCCGAACGCCTAGCTTAGCAGGTACCTGTTGCCTACCTGCAACTTGCCTTACCTCACGTCCCCGGCCAGCACGGAGCCATTTCGAAACACATCACACCTCCCACCCAAAACCCTCAAACGGACGTCGACCGCATACGGGCGAAAAGGAACAAGCATGGCAGGTGACAACGAGGAACACGAGGTAAGCCCGCCTGCCGCCATCATGGTTTCGCTGCTCTTGCGCAGAAAGAAGAGGCTAACCGCAGTTGCGAAAAATCAACAGGGCGCCTCCGTCAAGGAGCTCCTCATCGAGGCCTGCCGCCGCAACAACACCGACCTCTTCAACGAGGTCGTGGGCGACATCAAAGACGAGGACGAGCTCTCCCGCATCCTCAACGAGAGCACGACAGTCATGGGAAACCATCTATATCACGAGGCCGCCTCGCGAGGAAACTGTACCGTTTCTCCTTCTGTCTCTTCTCCCCTGTGCCTCCGGCCCAGTTTACCCCTCCCCCCACTTTCACCAAATCCACCCACCAAGATCACCATCCCATGAAAGCGCCATCCTCAAGTCTGCCCTGAAAACTCTCAATGCAGAGCACGCAGCTAACCTTCTTTTTTCTCTTTCAAAAACAGACGAAATTATCGACCTCCTCCTAGATCAACCCAACTTCGAATGCGACCCCGTGAACCGCCTCGAGGGCGACACCCCGCTGCACACCGCCATCCGCTGGATCAACTCGGAGCCCCCCGCCCAGCGCGAGTTCGGCAACGCCCTCGTCGACATGATGCTCGAGGCCGGCTCCAACCCGCGCGTCAAGAACAAGGGCGGCCTCACGGCCCTGCAGCTCGTCGACCCCCGCAACACGGCCCTCCGCGACCTCATCCAGAAGCACGAGTACGCCTCGCTCAACGCCGGCGACTTCATCAACGTCGACTCCTCCGTTCCCCCCAAGGGCAAGGCTCCGCCCGTCCCCCACCAGCAGGCCCCCGGACCTCAACAAGAGGACGAGAGCAGCGACGAGGATGCCGAGTTCAGTGGTAGCGACGACGAGGAGAGGGCCGAGTGGGAGCGGAGGCGGAAGGAGAAGGCGGCGAGGAAGGGTTGAAGCTGACGTTGCGTCAGTGACGAAAGAGGAGTGTCGTGTGGGTGAAGGGGGAGTATTTCTCTCGGCAAACAACGTTCTCTGCCTCTTCTTGCGAATCTATGGCAGACCATGTCATATGGCGGAAACATAAAGCAAAGACGCAACCTCGGAGAAACGAGGCGAAAATGTCCTTCTGTTTGTCGGGGAAGGATCAATTAAAGTGTTTTAGACTATCAGCACCTTGTCTCTCTACTACACGCAATTTTGACAGAAAAGGAAAAGGTACAAAGGGGGCCACAACCGAGGGCAAGAAACATCCATAGACTCGGTTTCTTTTTAACGTACTCTCCAACCTGGGTTGCCGGGAGGGGGGGCAGTGGGTTGAAGCGGGCGGCAGGAGTCTGGAGACCGGGAAAAGGTCTTTCTAGCTTAGCGGTTACCGGCTTAGACAGGGAGGGAGGATCCAGATTTTACGTTGAACATGCAATACGATACAGTTTTGAACACTTTATTATACATGCGTTGTTGCGTCTGGGGGAAATATGAAAGCTGCCGCCGCCGTGGGTTCCAGCAGACGGGAGACGTAAAAGTTTAGCTGGTGGAGGTTCCGGTGCCCATGCATCGGGTATCGGATCCGAAAAGGCCAAAACTTGTATGACAACCGTCTCCGAGACACGGACTGAGCGAGTGATAAACGTCCAAAACAAGACGAAAGGTTGCTTGGTTGCGGTTACAAAGTAATGAAACATGACAAGAAAACTTGCTAAAAGCAGTGCCATGCCCGTCACTACCGACATTGATCAAACGATATGAAGTTTATTCTGATGTTTGGTACGGGTATGAAGTTTCTAGGTACGTGAAAGAAATGGGCAGGAATCTGCCATCATGGTCGACCCACGCCCTCGGGTCTTATTGTATTCTTCTGATTCGTCATCTTTCCATGCCTCGTATAATCGTTCTAGGGTATCCCAATGTTAAATCCAAGTAGTAAAGCACGACTGATCGCGTGGGTCCAGCCCGTCATGCTTGGTCTATGAACAACAAATCTGAAGTCGCTCACCAGCTCATCAGCAAGGCAGTGGCAACAGCCGTGCACACTGTCCACACCGACGTGGATTTTAGACCTGGAGCGGCGTTCTTCTCACTCTGCGACTCTATGTAGGAGAGGTTCTTAACCAGATCCAAGTTCTTCTTGCTCAAGGTTCCGGCGCTCGCGAGCTCGAAAAGTTGGGGTCCCATGGTGCGGAGGATGTTAGTGCTCCTGCCCGCGGGACAGAACACAACCTCCCAGCCGCCGCCAGAAGGGATGATGAAGGTTGACGTCTGGTCGTCAAAGGCAAAGCTGTAGGCGTCGGGGCATATGGCCTTGGCGTTTTTAGAGTACAAGCCAGGCTTGCACTTATTTGGGTCGTGCCACTCCCCGATGCAGCAGTCGTGATCTGAGTTGGTTGCGGCGCACTGGCTCTTACAAGGACTGAAGTCAGGGCGCATGACGTTGTCGTCTGGGTACGGGTAGACACCATCCCCGGGCTTGTCTGGCGGCATGGAGAGAAGGGGCCACGGGCACCAGTCTCGAGCGCTCTTATTCGTCTCGTTTGACTCCCAAGGAACGGGAAAGCTGGTGTTTGTGTAGACACTGCCAGTTGCTGATCTGTCTGACAGAAGCCCAGCTGTCGCGATGCAGGCGCAGTTGGTTAAGTTAGGCGGGATGTAAGTGGTGTTGTCTGCGGGGATGTAATTGATGCCCACAGGAATGTTGTAGCCGTCGACAAGGGAGATGTCGTAGAAAGTCTGCCTCCCGGAAACACCTCCGGCCAGGTTGAACTCGGCAAGCGTCGCAGGAACGGCGCCCTGGGTCGATTAGTACATCCTCGTATAACATGCGGCACATCAACTTACACTGAACTCGCAGTCAAGCTTTCCGAAGCAATCACCTGTTGTGCAACCAGCCGACTCGCCGCTGACGGTGCAATTGGTTCTCCCCCAAGCGCGGCCTTGCCATGTCGGCCCTACCCACAGGTCTCGGCTCTCACCCGTGGCGAGCTCAAAACCACCGGTCCCAGGACCGATACCGTGCTGCGTGGTGATGCCAGGCCAGATCGGCTCATGACATGAGTTGGTGATCTTCAAAGGTATCCTTCCATTCCAGTCTTCGGGCGGTCCACGTCTGGCTGGGTTATATCGCTTGTTCAATTGGAGATAGTCGGTCTTGTAGTTCGGATGGGTGCTCGGAAAAACGATGGCATGGGTAATCGGTAGCTGCGAGGCAAGGGCGAGCGCGGCAAACAGGTTTCGACTGGAGGCTGTGGAGCGTCTATCGCCTTTCCTCGACGACAGCTGTCTCATGGTCTGCGTTTCGGTCGTCTGCGGTAGGTTGCCGAGACGGTTCCAACAAAGTACAATGATTGTAAGAACCAACAAAGCTGATTCGAGATTCGAAGGGTTCAACGACTCATGGTTCAGAGGCCCCAAGTTTCCATGACCGAACAAGACGACGATCGGGCTAAGATATACTAGCAGCGTCTTTCTTCTGGTGATTTGGCGCCGCCAATGGCTCGCAACAGACCTGCGCCTAGTGACGTACAGCGTGTCGTCGAGAGAGCGAATAGAAGCAAGGGGCGGCGAGGTCCCAAGAGGTGATCGGCCTGCTTGATCCAGGGCCAATACCTGATTATCCCTGTCAAGGCGATATAGCGTCAGAGGATTCCAGGTGGGAGCTGTAGGTTGGTTGGATGGGTGAATCAGGAACTGGGTCGTAGGGTAGAGGTAAAGAGTTGTTTCAGGCGCTTAAAGAGGGTGTCTCTGGAGCTAGCGATGCAGACGCGGATAGGATAGGAAGCGCACAGGTTTGCAGGCCTCGTGTTGTTCGCAATCAAGATGATGAAGAGGACAATGTCTGCTGTCTAAAGCACCCCAGGTTCACTGCCTGAGGTACTTTACATCGCGGAAAGAAGGGGGGGGATCCCAATAGACCTTCCCAGTGGCGCCAGAGGGCACTAGGCCATCCCATCGTCGTCGCCTGCCGTTGCCGCTTGCCAACGTTGCAGGGCCCGACCTTGGGTCGAGCTACCCAACGGTTCATGTTCAGACGATGACGCAGGTGCACCTGGCTGCCCGGTTTCCCGTTGGCCGGGCCTGCAGGGTCCAGTCCGGGACGCCAGCGACGGGGTCATTCCCTGCTTCGCTCGTCGGCTCGCGTCAGTTCTGGACCTAGCTCCACCTGCAAGCTGACATGGCTGTCCACCACTGTTGCTGGCGGTCAGCACGCAAAGTATTCTTCCATGCCCAGCGCCTGGAGGGATGATACACTATCGGCAGACGCCATCTATCCCACACACACTGCTTCAGTAAGGTCGCTCTTCGCCGTCATCATAGCACTTTAGATGCCATTCACATTGTCGAGGAACGGCATGGGAAACGTTGACTCACCCTTGTTTTTTGGGCCAAGTCCTGCTTCTTGTTAACTCTGGGCCTGCAGTAAGTCAGTGGAATCGCAGCATCGCCAACAAGGCAGCATACCCTGCTTCGTGACTTTGCGTGGCACCGAATGCGACTTCTTTGATCTTAATAAACTTGATTTGTCCCATGCTGGGAATGTCGTGCGTCTACAAGTGACAACTGGCCTTTCCTTTGGTGTCGTAATAAAAGCCTTCCGAATTCCAACCCTCATCTCCAGTGCTCTGTCTGGGAGGTCTCTTCATGAGATATATACTCTTCGCCATTATTAGCCTCGGCTGTCCTTCTTTGCCCCTTCATCTTTTCGAGGTATCATCCAAGTGTATGGAAACGAAATGCCCAATGCAAGTCGGCGAACATTATCAGTCTTCTCCCCAGCCCCGCCATTTTTACCTGAAGCGCGCTCTGCAGCGGCCCATCACCTCGCCTTGGCAAACCAATTCTGCGCTGAACTCGGATCCGTCGAGAGTCAGGTAAATATCGAAGTAGACACGGTAGAATGTGCCCTGTGGCGTGTCCATCCTCTCGAAATCCTTCTCGAGATTCTTTCGCGACAGGTCTGAGGTGAGAGTGACAACTTCCTTGATGCCTGGAAAGAGTTAGCTTGGTCGTCTTTAGTCCGGCAGGATGAAACTTACGAGGATCCTTGGTGTATTCAGGGCAAACGTCGTCGTCGCAGGCGTAGAGGATATCCTCATACATGAGCGTCGCACCAGGGGCGACTTGTCGGAAAAAGGAAACCTTGACGGGCTCGCCGATCTTGACCTTCTGACCTTTTTGCACAAAGATTTGTCGGGTGAACTTGCAACGGTCCTTGCCGTCGAGTGACGGCACACGATAGGCCTCAGGGTGGTAGCCCTCCTTGAAGGGCTGAAGCGTAGCCATGAGGTAGTGGCGACGAGCAACACGATGAGTGACAACGCGCTCGGTGATGCCGGCGGTAACTGCGCCCTTGACAATAGCAGCGACGGAGTCCATCGGTCGTACAACCTTGGACTGGAACTGAGGAGGGACGTGGAGCTTGATCTGCTGGAAAAGATACTCGGAAGCACCGAAACCACCAACGACGAGAATGTTCTGCAGTGTACGGTTCTGCGCTTGAATGGCGATGATCTGGTTTCGCACAAGCTCCAAGATGCGGTTGACCACGGGCTCGAAGCACTGCAAAATCTCCTCGTTGGTGAAGGTCATGTAGCCTTCCTCGATGCCCGCCTCGGGGAACTCGGCCTCGATACCGACGTCGACAGCCCACTTCTGTCCGTTATTACGGAAGTCGGCCTTGATGCGGTTCTCAAAGTCCATGATGCACTTGGCGTACACACGGCCGGCTGTCTTCGACCCGTCAGGGAGCTTCATCTTGCGAATCTTGGTGCGTAGAATGTTGCTGAAGTTGCGGTTCAGCGCTGTGGAACCGCAAGAGTCACCAGATCCAGCTGTGCACTCGGCTACCGTGAACGGGTTTTCATCCTCCACTTCATAGGCAATCAAATCGACGGTACCACCACCACAATCGACAATCAGGACGGCATCATGCACCTTGAGATTAAGAAGGCCAGTCTTGGAACAGAAGATAGCCGCCGCTTCAGGCTCAGAAACCAGGGTCAAACGGTTGTCGTTCTCGTCTCTAAGGAAACCGGCTTGAATGGCGGCGGCTCTCGTCGCTGCTTTACCAGCGTCGTTCCAGATAGCGGGGACTGTCAGGTAGTACCGGATATTCCTCTCCTCACGGTTGAAAACCTCACCGAGCGTCTTCTGCAACGCCGAGCGCATAGCTTGGCGGAGCTTGAAAAGGTAGTCGGCGGCCACATCAATCTCGGACTTGCCAGGAGGCAGAGGAGGCAGGTTGATGGGGTCGATATATGTGTTGCCGGAAAGCATGAGCTGCAGCTTGAACCATTCGACCTTTTGCACGCCGGGTTTGGGATATCCAGTAGGAGCGAGGGCATCGGCGATATCGGGGCCCCAGCCAACAACCTTCTGGTACTGATCGTAGTAAAGGACGGTGGGGATCTAGGACGAGCGTTGTTAGCCGCGATTGAACAAACCATGCTTAGACCCTCCAAAAGCCAACCTTTTGCTTCGTGTACGATCCAGCACCAGGCCATTCCGTGATAATGTCTTCCTTCGCCTCGTTGTTAGTGGCGAAGGCGAACGCCACACCAGAGAAGGTCGTGCCCTGGCAACATGTCAGCACAGCGAAACACCCCGCATTTCCCACCAAGAGCCACGTACGAAGTCGATGCCAACGATCAGCTGAGCCTTGCTCCTGCTGTTTCCCTCGACTTCAGCCGCGCTGCCACCTCGCTGATATTGCGCCATGGGTCCTCCAGGCGGGCCCTGGGGAGGACCCGGAGGAGGATAACCTTGACCACCGCCACCGTACTGAGGAGGACCGCCCATAGGGTGTCCTTGACCACCGACGGGCGGCAGTTGAGGAGGGTAGCCGGCGACGGGAGCGCCGGTGTTGATGGGAGGAGGACCGCCGACCATTTGGCTGGGCGGGGTTCTCGTCGGGCCTTGGTTCGTCAACGGGCTTGTACGGCCGATGGGAGGAGGACCGCCGGGAGGGTAGTTCGCCGAATAGCTCGGTGGGCGGTTGCCGGCGCCTGGATGGTTCATGGGAGCGATAGAGGCGGAAGAGGTAGAGGCGATCGAGCCAGGACGAATGGGTATTTGTTGCGGTATTTGAGGGGCGCCGGAAGGGTGGCCTTGGGGAGGAGGGGTCGGGCTTGGTGTTTGGTTCGGGTCGGGCGTTTGGATGCTGGCAGTTGACTTGCGTTTACCGAAACCAAAGCCTTTCAGGCGGGAATTGGAAAAGCTCATAAGGGAAGTGTTTATAGAGGAGGGAGGGGGAGGAGGGAAGGAGGGGGAGAAGAAAAAGGGACTCGGGCCTCAGGTGGGCAGGACAAGCAGAGGGTATATTGGTTCGATTTGGGTTGCAGCCGTGTGGTGGTGGTGTCTCGCCGGGCTGGTCCTGGGCGCAGGCTTAGGCTTTAGGTCCTTAGACTTAGGTTAGGACTTGGCGGAGGAGCGCTGCCTGCTGGCTGGGACAGGACAGCGCAGCGCAGGACGGGCAGGGCAAGACAAGGCAGGACTGAGTGAGAGTAAGAGTGACTGACTGATTGACAGACGGACAGGATGGGATGAGATGGAGCGGGCTGCGGCTGGGGGAGGGGGTGGTCAAGTCGCAGTCAAGTCACGGCGCCGTGGGAGCGACGGGAGACGGAAGTCGGGGCAATGTAAGATAAGGTAGGTAGGGCAAGACAAGGTAGAAGTATGATGATGATGAGCCTGGAGGAGGAGGAGAAGGAGAGTCAGTCAATAATTCAGGACAAGGACAGGCGTCAGGACTCTTTCTCAGCTGGCAATCTCCAGTCTGTCTGTCTGTCCGCACCGGCTTGCAGCTCTTTTTTCTCTTCTGTCTCGTTCTGGGCTGCGATGGCTCGGGGGTGTGGTTTGACAGAACTGGACGTATTCAGAAACGAGAAAACGTGGGAAAGCGAGGAGTGAGAAAATAGAATGGGACACTTAGTGTGGGCAACTGGGAACCGGGAACCGTGTGTGAGGTGGACTGTGACGGCGGGCAAAGGACGAGGATTTGGGGGGTGGAGGGGTGGGCCGTGGGCTGGCCTCTTCCCTTTTTTCCCCCCTCTCTCTTTTTTTGGGGAGGAGGGGGGGGGGGAGGGGGGCGGGAGGGCACCCGAGGACGAGGATGAGGGCGCGAGGGCGTTGGGCGTGGGCCGGCGCTTGTTGCTTGCCCGCTGCTTTCGCTTCTTCCTCAATGGGTCAATGAAGCCCGCCGTTTCTGGGATGATGCAGTGCAGACCGGTGCGACACAGAGGGAGTGGAGTGGCAGAGCAGAGGTAGGTCACGTCAAACTAATATCTAAGATGCCCTTAGATAGGTAGCTAGGTAGTCAGGCAGAGGCAATGGCAATGGATGAGATGGTCTCTTCGTGTTGTATCGGCAAGATGACGGACGAGACGATCAGTACAGTTACCGCAGTAAGCTGTACTCGTTGTTGGAAAGGCGGAGGAGGCGAGGCACGGCACGGCCAGCTGTGAGGCGTCTGCGCATGCAGGACAAGAAACAAGTAAAAGTGTATGCAGGTCGATTTGGCCAACCTTTGGGAGCCTTCGCGATTTGGGAACAAAGAGATACAGATTCAGAAGTATGGGAGTAATCGCGGCGCTATTAATGGTGGAGATAGAGCCGGCTATCAACCAGCATGAATGAATTTTGCCGTCGAGGATCGAGGATCGAGCGGAAGGATGAAGGCAATGAAGTGATGCTGGCTGGTGTTGGTGGTGCTGGTGCTGTTAAGGGTGAACAGAGTGCAGACCCAGCACCCAGCCTGCATACCTAGCGAAAGGCAGTATCGCACTGCGGTACGACCCAACCTAAGGTAACCGAATACCTAGGTCGTATCCTTGGAAGGTCACATATTCCATGCCCTTTGGATGTGTCCAGTTTCCAGGTCCTCTCACATAGAATCGGGAAGTCGATGCCTTATCGCCTTCCTTCCCGGCAGGAGAGGTTCGTTCCATTGCTCTTGCTTCCAATTTCTCGCTCTGTGCGCTCTCTACTGTCGCTCCAACACTGAGCTGCCCTGTGATCAGCGATGAGGAGGGGTAGTCGTAGCACGACACATGTATCTCACCGCATGATTCCGCAGTGCCGATACTTCCAAGGTGGCTGGACTCGCGCTAGCAGCTAACGGCACCAAAACGACCTGAGCCAGCGGATGGATGCGCAAGGTGGAGGATCCCAAAAACCAACCCCGGCTCTTTTCTGGGCAGTGTAAGGCTGAGGACGCCGCATGCTGCCGCTGGATTGGACCGGTCGGGTCAGAAAGGGAGAAGGCTGTGCGGTGGGGAAGCTCTACGTGAGAGATACCTTTCCCGTGCATAGGTAGTATATTATAGTAAGTGGAGGGAGGTATTTACTGGACATAATACCGCCTGAAGTCATTCACCGGCAAATGTCTTGCGGATTACACACAAGACTGGAGCGGTTAGACTGCACTGTCTTTTCGTCCTGTCGCTGCTGTCGCTGTCCCGTCAGGGAGCCTCCGGGTTCGCGGCCGTCTATTTACAACAGACATTCAAGAGACTTCATCTCTGGTTCCTGTATCAGACGCGTCATACATTGGACGGCGTCTGTGGGGGGAAGATACTTCCCGTCCTGTCCAAGACGGCAGCGACTGGCGACGGGCCGAGCAGAGCAGCTGAGTCGTAGTAATCATCTCATCTCGTTTCCTCCCCCTTCCAAGGTGTACGGATGGTTAGGTTGATGGAAGTTTAGCAACCTAGACTCTCTGGAATCTTCTCAGATGTAACGAGGTTGATGACAGTGTCAACTTCTGGTGCCTAGAAACACAACCCTGCCCTCTCGTCTGAGATTGCCTGACAGCCGACGTAACTGCAACCAACGCCGACAGGGACGCGGAAGATGCTACTGCAACTTTTCGTGGAGAACGACAGACGGAGTCTCCGGGACGGCGGGATCGAGTTCTCTTCTTGTCAGCAGTGTTCACCTTAAGAACTGAGTTAAGAATTTCAGCGCAGGGATTTCAGAGCCGGGAATCGTGTTGCTGTTTCCGCGACCATGCGACGCGCCCGCTTTGGACGCATCATCCATTGCGCAGCGGAGGTCAAGTACCTTCTCAATTGACGCCAAACGAAGGAAAAATCCTCTGGAACCGTAAAAATCCTTAATTCCATTAGCAATGAATAATCCCCGGTCTCGTTAAGTCGGCGGCAAGCCAGAACTGCAATGGTGGACCCCTTGGAGGCCAAGTATCTACCTATCTCTGGGCGCTGGGTTTGATGTGGAATAGGTACGGATACAACAACGGAAACAGAGCCAAGGTGGCTCGGCAGCGTCTCAGTCGTCTTTTGGCCCTGGATGCAGGACTTTCTGTAGGACTTTTTGGCGTCCTGCAAGTACCTCAGAAGTATCTCCCTTCGGACTCCAGAAGAAAGGAACCCACATGTAATCTGTCGCCACCAATCACAAGAGCTGCGCAGTCAGCGAGTGGAATAAGGATTGAGTCCCTCATTCAGAGGAGGACCCTTTGAGGGCAGTGTTACACTCATTGTGTGTTTGAGTCTGTACCTGCCCCATCGGCCTTCTTTCTGGTGTTTGATCAACATTGCGGCACATTTGCTATGCCTTTGGATTCACTACGACGATTCAGTCCTTTCTTTGTTCTGCCATAGAAAAGAGACGGAGAGGGGGGTGGTTGATTTGGGCGGTGGATGAAGTACCTCGTACCTGCTTTTCTCCCCTCCTCCCTGCCTTCCAGTTTGTCGTGCTTACCCCGCCAGATTAGGTTCGAATCTTGGGCGTCCCCTCTTGCCTCAAAAACACACCATGAGTTTCTTATGTAATCATACTTTACCATGCTGGGTCGTGAAAGGGCTGGAACCATCACAGCAGCTTCGACCATGTTCCGCCATCGCCTGTGGTCCAGAACGCTCTGATCTGACATTTGAAATCAGCTTCTGGGAGATCATGGTCAAATTGAGAAGCCTCCAATTCCAACGTCCCACAGAATGCTGATGCGCATCTCCCAACTGATGGGAGGTGCCTTAGCAAAGTGGGGCAGAGGATTCGGTCACAACCGGCTATCGAATTTGAATTCATTCAAAGTCAATTTTAAGTCGGCAATGCTCTCGCTCGTACGGCACCTAGGCTTGGATTTCCCACGAGAAATGTCGGACAGACAACGACTCGACCTTCACAAAGGCAGCCTCAGCCTCCGTGGTGTCAGAGCTTTTCACCTCTGCGACAGCCTGGCAGCCGCCATCTACGTCCACAGTGCTGTTTTCGGGGAAACAGGAAACAGAAACAGCGCAGCGTCAACCGAAGCCTAACCATACAGGAAACACTTCACCAGGTACCTCAAACACCAAATTCCGTTCCACAATGAAAAGCCAGGCGCGGTGAGGCGTAGCACGACAGCCATGCTGAGCCCGCGGGGCTTCTGATAGGTTTGACAGGGAGCCCCTTACTCCCTCCGTCATGATCGGCTTCCGGAGCTCAGCCGCACTCCTGGTGGGCTCAAGCCAGTGTACCCATCCTCCCTCGTTTTCTCATACGCAAGCCAGTCTGTCCGGGCCTCTCCTCATAGGAAATGCGCCTATCCGGACCCGTAGTTACCGGTACCGGCCTCAGGAATACTGCGGTCTCCAGATCAACTACCGCAGCACGGTACGAAGCTTTCTCCCGCGCATTTGAGAATCTTGATACAAAATGCGCCGATAGCTGCGATGTGCTGTACCAAGCATATCTCGGCCGAGCACGTATCCTGCATACATATGATACCGCTCGTGTCTTCTCCATGCCGTTGAAGCCAATACCCGCACTGCACGTCGGGGAACCCACATTGTAACACTGCCCCTCCAAACCCTGTCCGTTTGGAGCAGCTCCAAAGCTCCGGATTGGCCCCGGCGAAGTCCGAGGCCCTCGCTAGGGAACGTGGAGGGTTGTGGGTTGGTACCATCCGCGTGGACAGACCCAATCCCGCCGTGACCGTGACGTGGAGGACCGGGAAGTCTAGCTGACGTGCCCGCTGTAGCCTTGGGACTCCGACCGGTTCGCCGGGCTTCAGTCGGAGCGGTGAGGTCGTTACAAGTACGGACCTTGGAGACTGAGACGGGAGCCGTTGTTCACCGTGCTGATATCCGTTTTCCTAAGCTTGGAGAAGGGTACATAACAGCCAGTCGCGCACTCTAAAGCAATGTGCCTGTTGCTGTCGATCACGAGAGGTGCTGTGTATTTGACATATAACCTCCTTCGCATTCCTCCTCTCTGTCTCGTCTGGCCTACCTGCTCAAGTGAGCCGTGAGACCCAGACTGAGTGGTTGCCCGCATATCGAAAAAGTTCTTCACATAGTGGTGAGGGAAACAACAAGCATGAAAGGGATCAACACTTCACATGCTCATGAATGCCTTCGTGGCCGAAGATCTTACCATGCTAGTCAATATTTTCACGTTCATCAGGAATGTTAGAGTCCGAGAGGCACAGAGAGCGTTCCGCCGCACTTGTGGCTTGTCCCTCTCTGTTCAGCCGTTCCCTATCGAGGGTGCCGAACCTCCATGTGGGAGCAGCGGCCGGGCTCCAATTGGCTCCGATGCTCCCTCCAAATGCCGTCTCCGCCGACCTGGAACGTCACCCGCAAGATTTGGGTTTAACTTAGGATATCAAGTCAAAGCTTCTTTAATTAGCAAGAAGACACCAGCGACGCGGACAAACTGGCAGACGTGACAGGTACAGTTTAGGGCCTGCGTTACAGAAAACGATAGCGCAGCTAGCCACTGAACCGCCTGCGTCCCATCTCGCCAGGCGTGGTTCTCTCGAGTCGTTTGGGGCAAGAGCTGCCTTTCTGCCGCCGCTTCCAAGAAGCATGAAGCATGAAGCATGGCAAGAGCATGGGAGAATACGTCTCCTCTATCGGTCCTCCTCTCCCCCCTCCCACCGGAAATGTTCAATCACCGTCTGCCTCCCTTTGATTCATATCCCTCCACCCCCTCATCCTGTCAGAGGAGCTCCTCTGCAAATGCTAAGCTGGGGTGCCACTGACCAAAGGGCAGCTGAGACACATTGAATGTCAGGATATCCCAAGACACGCGACGCTTGCTGATACCGTTGGCTCGTGGAATGCTCGGGCGCCGCGTCGCCGGGTTATTAGAACACCTCAACGTCCCGTTCGCGACCAGCTAGGCAAGAAGACTGCACTCCCTCGTCAACATCAACGGCTGCACTTTTCGACACGATGGACTTCTACTCCGTGAACTTGGCGATCTTTGTGGTCGGTAATGGCTACCTACTCTACCGCCAGTACAAGCACCGGCAGGATGAGGTCGTCGAGGAATTGAAGCAGGAGGCTGCCGATGCCGACTACAGTTCGGATGGCGAAGCCGAGCATCAGAGCTCCCTCCTCGGCCTCGATGCCCAGGCTGCTGCACGGCAATTCCAATTGGACTATTTCCCAGTCTACGCTCTTGCCATGGCGGCCGATTGGCTGCAGGTAAAGCAATCGCAGGTGGACTGAGGAAGCAAGGCTGACGACGATAGGGTCCTCACATCTACGCCATCTACAAGTACGAGAAGAACATTCCCGAGAAGATTGTCGCTGCGCTCTACGCCGCAGGCTTCGTTTCCGGTGCCATTTCTGCCTCCTTCGCCGGCGAGCTGGCCGATCGATATGGCCGTCGCCTCGCCTGTCTCACGTACTTCGTCACCTATATTTTGACTTGTTTCACGATGCTCTCCGACAACCTCTTGATCTTGTTTGTCGGTCGGTTCTGCGGCGGCATCTCAACGACCTTGCTCTACAGCGTCTTTGAGGCATGGTTAATCACCGAATACAACCAGCGCGGCCTTTCGCGTACGAATCTTAAGCTGGGCGGCATTTTTGGGAACATGACCACCATCAGCTCCATTGCTGCCATCCTGTCAGGCATCTTTGGTGATATCTTAGTCAACTGGCTGGGCGGCCGTGTCTGGCCCTTCATGGCGAGTGCTGCATGCTCCGCAGTAGCCATGACGCTGATCTTGAGATCATGGCGGGAGAACTACGGGGGCCAGCAAAACAGCCAGCAGACCTCTCTCGCTGATGTCAAGAGTGGAATCAGGACCATCGTGGCTGACAAGCGCGTACTGTCCCTGGGCCTGACTCTGACCTTCTTCGAGGGCGCCATGTATCTCTTTGTTTTCTTCTGGTCTGCTGCACTGATGAGCGCGAGGAGTAAGATGGGCTCGACCGAAGAGCTGCCATTCGGCCTCATCTTCTCGAGCTTCATGTGCTCAATGATGGCCGGATCTGCTTTCTTCTCTCTCTACACTAAAACGCACACCAAGGAGACGACGTCTCACATCCTGATGGCCGTAGTCCTCGTGGTAAGCGGCTGTCTGTCCGGCGCCGTCCTGCTAGAGAACGAGCAGCTGCTGTTCTGGACACTATGCATGATTGAGGCATGTATCGGCGCCTACTTCCCAAGCATGTCGTTCTTGAAGAGCGAGGTCATCGAGGACAGTACCCGTGGACGTGTGTACAGTCTGCTGAGACTGCCACTCAACGTCTTTGTCGTCGTCGCCCACAGCTTAGACGAGGAGGGTAAGTTTTCTCTACTATGCATACTGACCGATGATGCTAACGTGTGCACAGGCGATGGCCACCGCAATGCTGTCTTTATTACGTGTGCGGCACTGTTGATGGTATCATTTTTCATCATCAAGAGGAGTTTCACTTCTTCTTAGACGGGGCTGGAGTCTTTTACTGGGCGAAATCGTGTCTGAGGAATCTGAGGAAGCGCATTCGACGAGGGGGCGTTTGGACGCATGGGGAAACAGTTATGGACAAGACACGGCAATCGCATGGCATTTTGAAGCATTTATTGCAGAAGGCACAGATACCACGGGTCGAAAAAGATGTGGAATTGGCTGTGGCGTTTGCCAAGTGGCCATAACTGTGGACAGGTATCATTCATAGACTGGAAACTTCTCGAAACTGATTTGAAGGAATATCAATCTGGCCTATCGGGGCCGTCTTCAACGTGAAGCGAGGCTCCCCCAGCAAAAGGAGATATTGACGACCAGGATATGTGACGATGCCGCCAACCAAAGGCCGGGGAACGAGGTCGTGGGGTAGATTGGTCGAATTGCGCAGGGGCCCGTTCTCGTTGGGGGATTGGGTTTCCGTTTCATCAGCTCCAGCTTCCTGCCCATTTCGGAGGAGTTGGCTGCCGCGTGCCGCGTGCTGTGTCCTACAAGTATCGTGTGCCTCTTTTCTTGGGAGTGTCTGCAATTCTTTCTTCAAGAGGCCTCACATTGCGCTCGACAGCAATTAGTCGTGTAACGGAGCCGGTCGTGGCGGCATCTCATTCGCAGCGAGTTGCATCTCAGATCCTTCAACTCACTGTTGCCAACCCCAGGCTCTTGCAGTTCCCACCGCACCGTTTGGCGGAGCCCCTTGCGAACCGGTTCGAATCAGTTGCGAATTTGAGTGGTCAAACCAAAACTCACCTCCACTTCTCCAGGTAGACACTTTCATGCGCAGAAGCGTGTTTGGGGAGGAGAGGAGAAAGAGAACCATTGTTCAGGAGAAAGGGATCAACCGCCAGTCTCCCGTCATTGTCGTTGTCATTGTTTCTCCGTTTGCTCAACCTCGGGCCTCGTTTTGTCTCCCTCGTCGTCCGGCTCTGCATCTTACCTCTAAACCCCCGGCTTGCATCTCCATCTCCTCTGACGGCCGTGAGGCGGGAATCTGGGCGATTGCATTTGCGCCGTCCACCTCGCTCACTCAAAAACCGCACTACCCACCTGCCAAATTTCTCAGAAAGCACAACCAACCAGCCACCGCTGCGGCCATTTTGTCGGTGGTCGCATGACAAAACGAGGGGCGATTTGCGCAGAAAAAGGAGACGAGAGACCGCGCACAAAAGAAAGAGAGAAAGAGAGCTTGTTTACTCGAGAGGAAGACAACGGTCGGACGACACAATTTATTAATACCTAGATCAAGCCACCCAATCAACAAAACGCCGTCGACTGACGACACAGTAGACCGAACAAAATCTCCGGACGGATTAACCCAGATCTTGCCCAAGACCAGAAAGAAATCCAACCCCCTCTCTCCAAGGACGGGACCCCAACACCCAGACTCGGGAAGGACCCTGACGAGAGCACGAATCATCACGAGCAATTGAAAGAACGAAATCGATTTTTGACAGAACGAACGAACCATAAGCCGACATTAGCGATTCCCCCTCCTCTTTTTGGTCTGCGCCTTTGCCCAGAAGTCCCCTTAACCCGTGTTGTAATCCTACAATCATTTTTCATTATTAAAGCCCGCCTTTGTTATTCCCGTACAGCAATTCAACCCACTCCCCCCACGCCCGCACCACTGCGAATTGCACGAGGACAATCAAACAGAATTTCGGGCGGAATTTTTGGCGCGAAAAAAAAAAAAAAAAGGACGAAGAACACGACCCTTGAACCCCCCGGGTCCCCGTCCCCCAGAATCCCCATTGCATGACCTCATTGGGGCGGGCGGGCGAACAAAACCTGGGTCCTCGTCGTCTATCCGCAGCGTCACACCCGGAAAACTAATTACAGACGGGCCGTTTAAACGCGTGCTGTCTCCTCCAAAGGGCCGAACTGGGACTTGCACCATCGGAACTCGCCCAGGAACCGCGACTCAACGACACTGACGGGCGCAAGTTATCGTCGGCGGCGCTTCGCCTTGCTACGGCTGCACTGCGTCTGCACCCGAAACCGCATCTTGCAGGTCGCACCCGTGGGCTAGGAGGACGCTGTGCCGAAATTATTGAGTCGTTCCGTCCCGAAGAAGCGGTAGAGAAGAAGACGAAGAAAAAGTAAAAGCAAAAAAGAAACCACCGCAGAGGCGCGAGACTACTAAGTCCGGTTGTCTCAAGCAACCCGAAAGACCGGTACGTTGTCGGACTTAACCCGAGAGGAGGGAGGCGCCGGCGCCGGCGATTGGCGCGCAGGTGGTCTTGGTACAACACCGGACGACCAAGACCGCGGTCTGCATAATTTGCAGCGGCAGCAGATGCAGTATGAGGAGGAGATGTCTGACTTCGCAGTGGAGGACATGGACTACATCGACGAATTAGACAATGACGCTGGCGCGTATCAAAGCCCCGGGGAAGTGGTGTTGACGCTCGGTAGCGGCGGCATCGACAAGATGGTCGGCGGAAGCGGCGAAGGCCGGCAGTCTACAAGAACGACGATGACAACAACAGCAATATCTCCAGGTCGCCGCAGAAGGAGGAGTAGCTTCATGGTATCCCATGGGGTCTCCTCGTTTTGGTACGGCCTTTGCTCGGTCGTGTTATTAGTGGTTGTGTTGGTAAGTAAAGTACCCACGAATGTGGTTTTCTTCAGTCTGATCATTCGCGTCTTGTTCACCCCAAAATCACCCGTCGTCTGAATCCACTACCCACATCTCACCCCGTTGAATATTGAGCACGCGCACAGTTGCGATTTTTTTTTTCTTTCCTGGCACAAGTGTTCTGGAACTGTTTCCTATTTCTCCCTCTCGTAAGCGTCTCTCTATTTCCGGTATGTTCGGTGGCCCGCCGGGTGGATGTTGGACGGGAGCTTCTTCGGCGCAGAAGTGGGACCGTGGAGCCGGGGTGGTTTCGCATCTCGTGGTTGAGGCTGTCTCTCGCGAGTCTCTCAGGAATTCCTCAGGCCTCGGGGGAAAGCGTTGTTAGCCCAGACTCTTTGGGGGTGGACTTGTCCTTGGGGCACCCGACTTTTGCTCGGTGCGTTCCACGGGGGCCCAGCTTTCATGGGGTTCTCTTCTCCTCGGGGGAGGGATGGATGGGAAATCTTGTGGCTTTCACGCGACTTGACGGACATGGGAGAGCGTGGAAAGATTGCTGAAGAACCCGAATCGGCAAGTTGCAGGGGACGGGGTGAAAGCCCGCGAGAAGCACCGCGCGAGAAATAGCTCCAGGACCCAGTCTCAAGCAACTGGAGGCAATTGGGGACGGCGGAGGGGCCGAACTTGTGCTTTTTGGCCAATAGAAGGCCAGGATTTCCCTTTCCGGCGCCGAGCTTTTTCCAGCGTGTTCCCATTTTCGGAGCACCTAACTGGACTGAGGTGACAGCTCACTGGCGAGCACTTGTCAACACCACCTCACGCTTCACTGTCTCCAGTTGGCAGGACAAGCAGGGCAAGCATACACGTGTAGAGACCCAAGGCCAAGGTCACTGAATTGGATCCGGGCCTGACATTTTGGACGTTCCCCGCAGTTCCCAAGAACAGGGCAACAGCAACAGGGCTAAGACCAAGTACCTGGTGTCGGAGTCCAGTCAGCAGACCAGCTCGCAGCTCGCCTCACCCGACCTCAACGCTGCGCTGCGCTGCTGCGTCCAGTCACAGTTGTCGAGATGCCACCTGATATCACCACGCAAGCTGTTGCTCCGTCCGGGCCGGACCTGAGCCTGATCCTGACCTGCTGCATCTGCAAGTCGCGCAAACAGTCGCCATTGACGGGGGGATCAACCGTCCAGCTCCGGGTTCTGGCAAGTTCCTCGGCTTGTTATGTCCTGTCATCTGCTCTGCATCGTTCCTTTGCTGCCAACATCTCCAGTCCTGCAGTCCTAGTCCTTGTCCTGGGTTCGGCTGGGCTGTTCTCGGCGAGCTGTCAGAATCATGAACTTCCTGTCAGCTCAGGACCCTACAACCATACCTTAGGTTACGGAGACAGCTCCCATGCTGAGTTGAGTTATGGCCAAGTAAAGTTCTCACAAGCTCTGGAAACTCGTGCGCATGGCGCTTCCAGTTTGGTGGAAGTACCACCGAGTCTGTCACCCCACCGCGTCATTACCTCATTTTCCCGCGACTTTTATCTTTCTCCAGTGAGGAAAACAGAGGGAAAAAAAAAAAAAACAGAAAGAGAGAGGTACCACGGCGCTGGCGACATGCCTGCTGGGGCTCCCAGGCTTGCTCCACGCATGCTCCATGCTCCATGCTCCACACTCCTTGCTCCATGTTCCGCTCCATGCCAATTGACCCCCCGTCCCCCCAGCCAAATTCCTCTGCGATTTCGTCACATACATCATCCTAGGAGCTCCCGCTCCCCCAGACTATTTCATCGCTTTTGTTGACTTTCCTGTCTTCACAATTCGCTCCCTCCCTCCGACCTCTACTTCCTCGCTGCCTGATCTTCAGCAACACATATTCTCCCATCTCTCTGACGGACAGCTCGTCCTACCTTGTTCTATCTTCCCTGCCACACCTTCCGCGTTACCAATCTGCTACTACCTCCACTTTACACCACAATACCCCCCATGACAAAAATCATTCTGTAGCTCGTAGTCTAATCCGGCGCCTTCCTCTCTTATCACACAGCTCGCGCAGCTCCTTCTCGGCAACTCGAAGCTCCTCCTGCCTCAACACCTGCAGCTACAGCTTCGTTCCTCCTTTTCGTTCCCATCGCACCACTTCTTCCATCCGGCTCCTCCATCTTACTCACCATCCGCTCAAATCTTCCAAGAGCCCGTCTGCGAGAATCCTGCGCCTTTTCCAACCCAGCCGCCCGTTTCAAAACCGCTCACAATGGCACTCGAAGCAGAGACGAAACGCGTCGTCGGCGAGTTCGAGGTCACCGATGCCTACCTCAACAACGCCGTCAAGGAGTTCCTCAACCAAATGCGTAAGTCACTGGCCTGTTGCTACGTGCGCAATTTGCTCCCTGGGATACTTCGTGAAGCTGGAGCTGGCGGGGTGCTCTGTGCACCGAAAAAACCTGCGCGCGGATACACCTCAGCTACCTAGCTTTTCATGGGCAGTTGCGCACGAAAACCCCGCAGCTATTTGAAAATTGAATTTGAATTGACTTTGGCGGGTGCTGCAGATGAGGGACTCGAGAAGGATGGTACGAGCTTGAGCCAGATCCCGACCTACGTCACTGGCGTGCCCAATGGCACTGAGAAGGTAAAGACACGACGGCAGCGATAGCTCCAACCCCTCCTCCATTGCCATGCTGACGGCCTATAGGGCCTCTACCTCGCCGTCGATCTCGGCGGAACCAACTTCCGCGTGTGCTCTGTTCAGCTCAACGGCGACACCACCTTCAACCTCACATACAGCAAGGTCGCGATTCCCAAGGCCCTCATGACCGCTAAGACCGCCGAGCAGCTCTTCAGTTTCCTTGCCAAGCAGATTGAGCTTTTCCTGCGCGAGCACCACGCCGAACACTTCGAGCAGCACATCCGTCGTCGCGCTACGTACAGCGCTCCCGAGGGCTACCGCGACGAGCACGTCTTCCGCCTCGGCTTCACCTTCAGCTTCCCCGTTCAGCAGCTTGGCATCAATAAGGGCAACTTGATTCGGTGGACCAAGGGCTTCGACATCCCCGATGCCGTCGGCAAGGATGTCTGCGCCTTGCTGCAGGTCGAGATCGACAAGCTGCACCTTCCCGTCAAGGTTGCCGCTCTCGTCAACGACACAGTCGGAACCCTTATGGCGAGATCTTACACCTCCACTGGCAAGTCGCGCTCCATTCTTGGCGCCATCTTCGGTACCGGAACCAACGGTGCCTACCTTGAGAAGCTCTCCAACATCAAGAAGCCCATTGTTGGCGACTACGAGGCTGCCACTGGCGAGATGGTCGTCAACGTGGAGTGGGGCTCCTTCGACAACCAGCTCAACATTCTGCCCAAGACCGAGGCTGACGTCTCTCTGGACAAGAACAGTGTCAACCCGGGCATCCAGATGTTTGAGAAGCGCGTGTCTGGCATGTTTCTCGGTGAAATTGTCAGACTGACCATCGTCGACATGCTCAAGGACGAGAAGATCTCCCTCTTCAAGGACGTCAACTCCAGTTCCAACGACTGGAAGTCCACCACCGACATCGGCAAGGAGTCCGGCATGTTCCAGCAATGGGGTCTGGACAGCGCCATCATGTCCGTTGCCGCCGCCGACAACACTCCCGAGCTCTCCACACTCCGCCAGGAGCTCGAGTCCGCCTTGCAGGTCTACACCCCCTCCCTCGAGGATGCCCAAGCCTTCAAGGCAATTTCTGGCGCCGTCGGTCGCCGTGCTGCCCGTCTCTCCGCCGTAGCTATCGCCTCCATCGTCCTGCAATCCGGCAAGCTCAACGACCCCCTCGAGGAGGTCATCGACATTGGTGTTGATGGCAGCTTGGTGGAGCACTACCCCTTCTTCCGGGATATGATCTATGAGGCTCTGCGCGCCATTGACGGCATTGGAGCTGCTGGGGCCAACAAGATCCGCATCGGCATCGCCAAGGATGGAAGTGGTGTTGGCGCTGCGCTGATTGCCCTTGTGGCGGCTGGCATGGAGAAGGACTCTGACGTCTTGACGGAATTCAGACAGAACGTCAAGCGTGAACTAAATGCGATCCCGACAACGCGTAAGTGCCTAGATATAATAACGGAGCGCGACACCGCCATCCATGCACCCCCCGTCTTCTCATGATAGAAGCTAACCTCTATGCGATTTCTTTCTTGCTCAACAGAAGAGGAACCTGCTGTCTCTAACAAGGCGTTAATCATTGGTGGCATTATGGGTGTTGCAGCAATTGCGGCCGTGTGGTGGTCTCGTTACAATCGCCAATAGTGGTGGGGATGTGACCACGACCGAGTCATGAACGCGCCCCTGCTGATCTGATGCGAGGGATGGTGAATGAGAGGATGAATTGGCTGGATGGCTGGTGGTACAGGGGCGGACGGTTGGCATTTCTGGGATCAACACACAAGGCACGGGACCAAAAAATGGGGGGGGAGACACCCTGGGGCAAAGCATATTCTGCATGCTTCTCCTTTTCTTCTTCTTTTGTTGTCATGATCGAATTTCGATTTTTGAAATTCCGGGAAATGGAGTTGGGATGAGCACACATCTTCTTTATTTTATTTTCTTTTCCACACTTTGTCCTTTCAAAGTTGTACACATTGACTTTTCTTATTCTTTTTTTGCTTGAAAGAAGTAGGCATCTATGTGATGACCCATCTGGGCACTTCTAGCAGTCTTCGGTCTCTTGTCTCTCTCTCTCTCTCTCTCTCTCTCTCTCTTGTGTATGGTGATGATGACAAAGACATGCTGGTAAGATGCCAACCCTGAAACGCCGCCTCTAAAACTCCACGAATGCCTCGGTTTCTTTTATATCCATGATATTCTATCTTGTGTTGGTCTAGCCCTGGAAAGCAGCAGCGGGGTACGAGCGATCCTTCTTCCTTCTCGCCGCCGAGCTGCTCCGCGAACTCGCCCCGGATCCACCATTGCTACGCGGCGGTGCGAGCATCGCCGGTGCCATGTCCACGGGTAAATCGTTCCACTCTGTCTCCGCCCTGCGATTCTGGAACGATTGTCCCGAAGGCGTCCTGACGAGATCATTCGCCCCATTTGCGCCGAAGTTGTTGTTCATCGGCGGAAGGTTAGCGACGGCGGCCGTAGGGCCTGCGATGGGTGGCGAGGACATCGTCGAGGACTGGTGGCCAGAAGATAGGGACAGGGGGCCTACTGCGCGGCGGACAATGTATGCCGAGGTGGGACGGAGCTTGATGTAGTAGTCCTTGAGCTCGTCGCCGTATCTCTCGAAGCCGCGGGCCGTGTACCAACGGATTCCCTCCTCGTTCTCGGTCCAGACGTGCGCGTAGACGTGGCGCAGGTTCACCCCCTGAACTGACGATGCAGCGGTGATGAGGTTGTCGATTGCGGCTGTGGCGAGGCCGTGGGAGCGGTAGGGTGACAACAGAGCGAGGGATTGGATGTAGAGGGCGTGTTCGGGGGCCGAGGTCGTGGGTGGGAAGGGCGAGGGTTCGATGCGGGAGACGACGCCGCCTATTACTTGGGTGTTGTTCGGGCCGTCGGACCAAGTTATTACGCGACTGAGGGGACCCGTGAGCGCTGCCGCGTAAAAGGTTTCTGGATAGGCGACGGGGAGGAGGAGGGCGTTTATGCGGCGGAAAGGTGAGAGGTCGGCGTCTTCTATGAGACGGATCGAGGCGTTTGGGTGGAGGGGTGCAGCGGCGGCGGCGGGTGGTGGTGGTGAGGATGTCGATGTCGTGGTGGGGGGCTCGATGGCGGGGGGAGGGGCAGCTTGTGCGGGAGCTGCTTGCGTTGGTGGTTGTGATGGTGGTGCTGCAGAACCCGGCGCCGGGGTGAATTTGGAAGATGCGGGAGGGGTTGCGTAAGACGGTTGTTGTCGGGGTTGGAAGAAGGATTTTATGGAGGACTGGGTCGGCTTCATTGTCGTGGTTTGAGGGAGAGACATCGCGGCTGCTTCGTCGTTTTCTGTTCTTTTTTTTTGTCCGTGTTGATGACGACCAAGATTCAGGGTCCTTGCGTCAGGTTGAGAGCGGAGGGCAAGAATGTTGGGGAGGTCAGGAGGGTCCGGTGGCTGATGTACCCTTTCTATGATGGCGTTTGACGTAGGCACGAATCAGATGTGCATATGTGCGATTTTCACACGCGAACAGCGAAGGTTGTCTTGAGGGTTTAAGATGTATCCGGCGCGAAGAGACGGGTGTGAGGTGGGAGGGAGGAAAAAAATGTCGAGGTCTGATTTCGGGACGGAGTTGGAATGTCTCTGAATGGTTGCGTCTAGGGGGTGATCGAGCCCAGACCATGCGTGGGAAAGTCGTGACTCGTCTGCTCCTGGTTGGTTGCGATGACCCCCTTAGTGACGGAGGCAAGTGCCTTCTCAGCTGCCTGGGGAAGAAAAAGTCAGTGAACGAGCGCTCAGCAATTGCAAGTGCGCTTCTTGGAGGCAGGAGGCTCCGGCGGAAGGAAAGACGGCCCCACTGGGTCGTGCCTTCTTCACAATTCCAAGCCTGCGAGTTCGGGAGGCTGGTCGGAACATGGATTGGCCTAGAGCATTTTTTTTTTTAATTCTACAACAGTAGGTCGCGACTTGATGGGGAACACAGGGGGTTGGTTGACGAACCCCTGCTTTGACTAAGCTATCGCGGTCCCGGGTCAACAGATCGCAAGAAATACCAAGTGTCCACTGGCACTAATTTGGTACTTGGGTCTTTTACTGCCTCAGTCCGGGCAATGTGCATATTTAAGGTAAGGTAGCAACCGCAGACAAACCAACAGCCGGAGAAAGCTACTGGTCATTATATGCCGGTCATCGTTCTGAGCGGTCAATGGCGTTCCCGAAAGTTGGGATGCCGAGATGGGTTTCTGCCGCCCGGGGTGTTATCGTGAGGATGGGGTCCCGGCGATGGGGAGCTAGCTCAGGCACATGCATGCGCGCGCTGATGGACCTCTGTCCTGTCCGGCCTACCTTCCAAATGCGCTTACTCGACGTACATAAGGCTGTCTGATGAGCTGGGCATGTGTCTGTCGTTCTGCAACCACTCTGGAGCACTGGAGCCAATGCGACACTGAATCTGCGAGAACGAAGTGAGGTGGTCGTCTTACGACTTGTTGTCCAAGAGAAGTGGTGTAAGTTGCTCATTGATCCGCTAAATCGCCTACCCGTAAGAAAGAAGGCCACCCGTCAAACGTCAAAGACCAACGGGAAGCGAAGGAACGGCAAGGGGTTTGAGCTCAAGCCTTCGCAACTGGCCCGCTGAGATCGACGTCGAACAGGCTGGGAAATCGCGTTTGGGCCCGTTCGTACCTTCCGCATGCTCTCTTGCTGGCCTTTCTTTTTTTTAGCCCATACCTTAGTTGCATTGGATTGCAGTCAGGATAGGTTCCCTTGCCTGGTTAGGTTCCCTTCCCTTGGCAAGTTCAGGATCGGAAAAACTGCCCATTTTCTTATCCTTACCAATTTTCCCCATCGAACAATAATCACTTCCGTCTCTTCTTCCTTTACTACCCTCCTCATCAACCGGTTTTCTCCAAACCGGCCGGCAACAACTCACTTACAAATCCCCGCCCTACCAGATCCGGCATAGGGTTCCTCGTACAACCTTGCCTCGCCGGTTACGAGTCGACAACAATTCCTTAGCTCATCGACACGAGGCTTGTGCTTCTCTGTCGCCGGTCGCCGATACAGCATTGCTCCTTTCGTTGCGTTGCACCACTATTACTTCAGCAAGCAGCAAGCTTCCGAGATTTTTTTTTTTTTGGTCGCCAACTTTTTTCAGCTTGACCTCATCTCACCTGCTACTGCCGCTGCCCCCTCGTCCGCCCGTGTGGCACCTTATTTTAGTTACCCGAACCAGATTCCACAAACCTGCACACGACCACAAAGCTTCGCCCTCCGAGGCTGCCATCATCACGCCAATTTTCTCCCCTCAGCCTTTGTGCGCCATCCCTTCGGCCTCGGAGAGATGGCTTCCAACACGGGCAAGGCTGGAGTAATCGTCGCTTCCGACGATGCTGGCAGCATGGACACTCTTGTAAGTCCCGCCATGATGATGGTGCTTGGCTGGCAAACCCACCATCTCGGCCGTAGTTGGACAATACAGACGATGAAGCCTGCGGTTGGGATTTATATGATGCTGACCGTTGCGGAATAAAGGCCCACGCCGTTCTTGACGATATAATGTACAACGTTGTCCACGACCTCCTGCTCAAAGTGCACCGCGACGAGAAGATGGCGAGGGCCACAACGGCTGCGATCCGTGTCGAGAAGCTGGCTTCCGATGCATCAGATAGCTCGACCCCCGACTCGAAACCAGACGTACGGATCGAAACCGATGCGGCCATATACGAAGACGGCAAGGTGATGCTCAAGGGCAATCCCTTGAAGACCACGAAGGATATCCTGTGCCCGCGATGCCATCTCCCTCGACTGCTTCATCCGACCGACGGAAAGGGCGCGAAAAAGCCCGACCCGAGCGTTATTTACTGCAAAAAACACCCCTACATCGACAAGCCCGGTTACGACATCTACGGCCAGACTTGGGTTCAGCCTGGCCCTGGACGAGGCAAGAAGAAGAAGGATATGAAGCCCGACCCAAACATCGAGTCGCCCGCCCCGGGAGAATCGCGACCGCCCAACGTGCTCTCGTTTCCCTCCGCCACTTGCAGCAAGTGCAAGCGATGCATTCTCGTCACCAGACTCAACAACCACATGGGTTCGTGCATCGGCAACAGCGGCCGCAATGCCAGCCGCGCAGCGGCGGCCAAGATCTCAAACGGCAGCAACGGCGCTAGCCAGAACGACGGAACACCTCCCTCCAGCCAGAAAGCGACCCCGGCGCCCGGATCACGAGCTTCTAGTCCGAAGAAACGCGACAGCGAGGAGGTTGCAGCGCCCGAAGAGGAAGAGGAATCAGAGAACAGCCATAAAAAGAAGAAAATGAAGCCGTCGGTAATGACTAAGAAGGTCATTCTGAAGACGAAGGGACCCAAAAAGGACAAGGTCAAGCAGAGCTCGCTGCTTAGCCACGAGTCAAAGATTGACGACGAGGACGACAACTCCACGGTCGAGGTTGCCCCAAAGAAGGAAAAGAAGGAGGCCAAAGAGGGAAAAGGCATCAGTCCGGCTAGAAAGCTGAAGCTGGGCGCCGCAAAGCCGCCCCTCTCGTCGCCGCTGTCCAAGAATGGCAACGGCAGAACCGAAGATGCCGAGTCCGAATCATCTGGCACGTTATCATCGCCGCCAAACTAGAAGCCTGGCGGTCCATCCAGTGACAATCGCGCGAGATTCAGCCCATCTTCGGGTGACTCGAGCTCCAGTATTGATTCGGATCAAGAAACGGATTCGGATTTAGATTCCAATCCGCAACCTGCGCAGAGACGGGACATCACTACGAACACGTCGAAGCCTGTGATCGACGCTTCTCAGTGTCCATCTGCCAGTAACATCATCAAGAGTTCCAAGGGAAAGCGTTCCGATACTACATGCGGGCGATAGATGCCCCTTCAGACGAGAAACGAACTGTCGAAAAGACGCTTCTCACAACCAGCTTTTACCATTTGTCACCATTATTTTCTTCGATATCCCCGACCTGATTGTAACCACGCATCAGGATAAGCCATCGACGTGTCGGGACGTTTGGAAACATCGAAGCACAGAGGCCAGTGGGAGCCGACCCCATGACATTGTATTCAGAAATTCGGCACCGCAGCACACCACAAGCTCTCGAGACACAACCTTAACACTCAATTACAATATTGCATACAACCGGGAGTCGGGCAGGGCTTCTTCGGAGTGAGGGTGGCTTAGCCCGTACAATTCTTCTGCATCACCTGGCAAGGCGGATGGCGGCGTTAGAGAAACTGCGGTTATTTTTATAAGCATTGACCCAATGATATTGATTCCCCCCTGACCTTTATTTAGCTGGTATCTAGATTCGGTGATTTTTTTTATCTGTGAACGCCATGCAGTTTATGTGCAACATCCCACTCATGATGGATTTTGGATAAAATGGGGATGCTGTCCAATCATGAAGAATCACTGCCTCGCAGCCAGCCCGTCTGACACCGAAATGATAAATGGACAGTACTATGCCGCTCACCAGCCCCTTCACGTTCATACGATCCTGTAGCCTAATATTGGCCTCTGCCAGGCATGCCAAGGGTCCTTTCTCTTTCCAACGCCAAACTCCATGTCATGCAAATATCTCCCTGCGCAACTTGGCCTCTCGCTGAACACATTTGTCAAATCACAACCCCTCCTCGACGTATCACATCCAACCTTGATAGGACATCTGAATGCACATGCACATCGACACTCCATCATGACTCCTCTTCAGCTTCTTCAAGAACAGAGGCCCGGATAATCTTGACCTCCTCCAGCGGCCGATCATCCGGCCCCGTCTTGACCAGTCCCATCCGCTTCACCACGCTCAGCCCGCTCTTCACCCTCCCGAAAATGGTATGCTTCCCGTCCAACCAGGGCGTCGGCGCGAGGGTGATGAAGAACTGCGAACCGTTGGTGTCGGGTCCCGCGTTCGCCATGGACAGCACGCCGGCGCCGGTGTGCTTAAGGCCCGGGTGGATCTCATCGGCGAACTTGTCGCCGTAGATGGAGGTGCCGCCGCGGCCAGTGCCGGTCGGGTCGCCGGCTTGGATCATGAAGTTTGGGATAATGCGGTGGATTATCGTGGTGTTATAGTAGCCGCGCTTGGCGAGGGTGGCGAAGTTGGTGCAGGTTTTGGGGGCGTGGGAGGTGTAGAGTTCTACGATTATCGTGCCCTGTTTTGGGGGAGACACGGTTAGCTTGTTTCTCTTTGGTTCGCAAGAGGAAATTGCGTGTTTATATGGAAGAAGTACCAGCGAGGTCTCGAGGGAGACGTTCGTCGTCATCTTTGCTTGATTTCGAAATTGTGGGACTTAAGAGATCGTGGAGAGAGGAGAGAGGCGGTGGTAATGGCGTTCGAAATTATTTTGGACGAGGCTGCGATGGGCGACTTGCGACTTCGTGGAGGGACATTGAGTGAGGGGACCTAGCTTGAGCCAGGAAAATGCAGGTGCGCAGTCCATTTCATTGGTCCAACTGTTGGGTTAGCGGGATCTGGGCCGCTGTGGAGCAGGCCCTGTCGTGGCACCTTTGTGCTGTTCGCCGCTGTAACTCGCCAGATCCTACCTGCATCATCGCTGGTCTGGCCCTTCTCGACTGTGAGACAGACTAAATCAAGCGACCCTTCATTGTTTTCGCGACGCCCGGCCTCTCTACCGCTCGGGTCAATTTCTTGACGGCCTGGATTTTCTCACTGGACGTCTGTCGACTTTGTTCTCCAGAGGGTTTACAATTGTTTTCCTCCCGTTCCATGGCTGCTCAATTGGGCCGTCTTTCTTAAAAGAAGCTTCCTGCTTTCTTTGGTAACACGTTGTTCAGAGACCTCGACTGCTGCAAGGTGGCTTCTGACTTCTGACGTCCCTCGTACACGATCCTCGCAACGCTTTGGCCGACTCAGCCTTAAAAGCAAGCTGTTGGCAAGCACTCGTGGCAAACCATCTGGCATTTCAGCATTCCCTTCACCCAACTCCGTGGCTATCCACTTCCGGGCTTTATCCCGGTCAACTTCGACCACACGTTCTCTAAAGCTATATATACACTCCGGCCCTTACATGATACACCAATAGCCTCCACGAACCTTCTTATCCATCGCTGTTTCCCGTCCTCCAACGGACCTTTCACCATGGCCTCATCACCGGTGCCTAGTCCGGTCACCCCACCATTCGACGAGATCTCTCAGAACCTCACCAACGTGGCAGCCGCCGGCAACGGCACAGCGGCCGCTGTATCGCCAGAATGGGACCTCTTCAAGCTCGTAAGCTTCCTCACAATGGAGGGGAAGTTGGTTTTCAGCGCTCTGGCCATCATCTACATAGGCGCCCATGGCTCCCTGCGTCGGCCTCCCTCTGCGACTCCGCCGAAACGGAAGAAAGGCGAGAAGGGCGATCGGAAGGAAGACGAGCCCGTTACCGAGGGCTTGATGCCTTCTGACGCCATAGTTTTTCCGGTGCTTGCTGGGACCATGCTGATTGGGCTTTACTACCTCATCCAATGGCTCCAGGATCCGGCTATCCTGAACAAGATCTTGCGGGTGTACATGTCCCTCATGGGCGTGGCGAGTTTGACGACGCTAATGGCGCATTCTTTGAGGGTCGGCGGGGGACTTGTGTTTCCGAACTGGGTGCGGGAGGGAGGCGTCTTGTATCGGGTTGACGCTGATCAGGAGGCAGTTATCAAAGTCAACGTCGAGGGGGGAGACGAGACGGGGGCAAGTTTGAACAAGAGCCCTCTTCCGTCCGGCCTACGAAAGCTTGTGGGCGCCAGCTCAGCCAAGACGAATCGCTTCATGTGGGATGTCCGACACCTTTTCACGGACGAGTGGACTGTTAGGGCCAAGGTTCACGCCGTCCTCCGGGAGAAGTTCCACCTCTCTGTGAACCATATTCTCGGTTTTTTCTTGGCTTTTGCGACGGTTTCAGCATACTATATGACTGGATCGCCCCTTCTCTCCAATATCATGGGCTACGGCTTCTGTTACGGCTCGTTTCTCATAATGTCACCAACGACCTTCGCGACCGGAAGCTTGGTGCTAATGGGCCTCTTCTTCTATGACATCGTCATGGTCTTCTACACGTAAGTCACCCCCTTGCACGGCTGCGGACCCTAGCTAACAACTCACAGTCCCTACATGATTACCGTCGCCACCAAACTCGACGTCCCCATCAAGCTCCAGTTCCAGTCTGCTGCTAGATCCAGCATTCTCGGTCTCGGAGACATTGTGGTTCCCGGCATTGTCATGTGCCTTGCCCTCCGCTTCGACATGTGGCTTCACTATCAGCGCCAGATCAAGTACGTCCCGACCGACTTGAGGTCAGACAAGCATGACGCCAACTCAGGAAACGTTGTCACCGTCACCGAGACTCAGAACGTGGCGCAGAAGCCCACTTGGGTCGACATCACCGGCTGCTGGGGCGACTGGTTCTGGTCCTCCTCCTGGGCTGGGCTCTTCAAGGGTGACAACACGACTGCACCCACGGTCCACGGATCTACCTTTAAGAAAACCTACTTCAACGCTTCGCTCGTCGGATACACCCTCGGCATGCTCTTCACTCTCGCCATGTTGACCATCTTCAAGCACGGCCAACCTGCTCTGCTGTACCTCGTTCCCGGCGTTCTCGGATCTCTGTGGCTGACGGGCCTGGCTCGTGGCGAGTTGAAGGAGATGTGGGAGTACACCGAAGACGGCAGCTTGGACACGAAAGATGTTGTGGTAGAGCTTGATGGCGACGGCAACGTCATCAAGGAGGTTAAGAAAGACGACAAGAAAGACAAGGAGGCACAGGGCCAGGCGGATGTGGACAAGCAGAAGACGGAGGATAAGAAAGCTGCGGAGGAAAAGAAGCTGGCGGAGCTTAGGGAGGCTGAGAGGGATGCGGAGAGGAAGGAGTATAGTATAGTTTCGTTCTCGATCACCGCTCCGCTTAGAAAGCCGAAGACCCAGTAGACACGGAGGGTAGAGTGGGGTGATAACCCGTCGCAATCCGTAGACCTTCTTCAGGCTTGAAAGATTTTGCAGAATTTTGGTTTCCATCGTGGCTCGTGGGAATGGGAGTTTGACTCTGAAAGGCCCCTTGTTGTAAGACTTGCAATGCTAAAAGCACATAGTTCTAGGGTGCCAGTTCCTTCCACTGCTCAGTTTCAGAACGCCTCTAGGCTTGTACGGGCTTGCTATGCATCAATTTAGCAATAAAACTTGACATGATACTCCCAAACGCCGCAATCAGCTAGCGCACAAAGCCAGTCTGAAGACCTGCGCGTGACAAGGGCACTGACGGCATCTTGGCACTTGTAATACCTCAGCTGCATTTCTCGTTTCGGCCGATGGGTACGTGAGTAAACCAGTTACCTGCACGTCGCGTGCGTAGTCTCCTGTGAGTGACAGAAAATATAAACTGGGACCAAAAGATTTTTTTTGGGGGGGCAGGAAAAAGTTCTCAGCCATCAAAGCCTGTCTGATAATAAAAATAACGTGTACTGCTGCAACCGCGAAACGCTTGACGACCTGGACGGCACTTCCGCCCGCCCGCCCTCCGCGCGCCCATTTGCATGGCTAGGGTTCGGTTAAGCTTATGTTAATAACTGCATACTGCGATATCATATACTGTTTTTACCATTAAGATAGAGGAACGGGCTAAAGTGCCTATACTAGATATATGTTTTCAGAGAGACTACTGGGTGAAGCCACAGACTTGTGAGAAGAGGCCCCTTAACAGACGTCGTGTAGTGTTGCTGTTACTTTGGTTGCTCATATGAAGTCAACCTGGCGTAGTTTGTGTTTCCTTTCAACAAATCTTTCGGGAGGTCGCCTTCCTCGGAGTAATACATCTGTTCATAGAATCGGTCGAAATTTGCAATGTTGAGTTGACTTGGAGCTTGGTAAGGCACTCCGAGACGTCGCATCGCATATTCTCGTTTTCGTTGCGATCCTCATCCCTTCTTTTGGTCTCTGATGAATCGCCCACGTGGGAATTAGTATTGCTATTCAGAACAGTGCGTTTATCCTTATGCAACAAGTCAGAAGAGCCCGGATCCGCAGATTCATCCCCGTCAAGAGGATCATCCTGACTGCTAGAACATCTTGTCGAATTGTATAGTATGGGGTGTAAAAATGATAATATATTAAGTGTGTAGCTATCTGGAAATCTCTATGCATGGATCCACATATTATTTATGTCTAAAAGTGGCTAATATCTATATCACACTATTATGCTATAGTTACTGCTGCTTTTATATATACTTAGTATATTACTATATATACTAAGGGGTTAATTTAATATACTCCTTTAGTTTTAATATAATATAGTATAATATAGTATAATTAAATAACTAGCTAAGTTTACTAATTAACTCTAAAGTGCTTTAAATCTAGTATATTTAAGGTTATCTAAATATATCTATTTAATATAAAGTTATTTAATATTCTATATATTTACTAATAACTTTATAACCTTATTATTTACCTATTTTATAATCTCTTTTTTAGTATTATTTCTTAGTATTATTTATAGGTTATTATAAAGTATTTAGGCTTTTAGCTCTTAATTATAGTATTATAACTTAGTTTTTCTATTTAATTTAAGACTTTATAGACTTTACTTAGAAAGTTAATAATAATAAACTTATTTAAGTAGTAATAACTTAAGAATATTATTAATAAGAGGGATTATTATATAGAGAGGGTATTACTTCTTTTATAGTTATTTATCTTAGCTTAATTTAACTAGTTTATTTTATAGAATTACTTATTTATAGTAAGAGGGATTACTACTCTCTATTATTCTTTATTACTATTTATAGAGTATTTTAAAGAGGTATTACTATTAATAATAAGGTTTAGTTAGTATAGCTTATAAAGGTATTATTAGCTTCTAAGAAGTTATAATATAATTATAAAAAGATAAAGAAAACTTAAATTACTTATATAAGTTAAGTTCTTAGTAAATTATATACTTAAAGGCTTAAATATTAGTATAATACTCTCTCTTTTATATAGATATAATATTATAGTTAGTAATAGATTTAATAAGTTAATTTAGCTAATATAGTAACTATAAAGTTATCTCTTTAGGTTAGATATTAAGCCTACTTAAATCTAGGCTTAATATTACTATTAGTGTTTTATAAATCCTCTCTCTTCTAGACCTCTATAATTATTTATAACTTATTAATAAGGTCTAACTAAGTAATAAATCTTTTATAAAATTACTATAAGAGGGCTTTTATAAGTTTATTAGCTATTAGTTTAGCTAAAGAGGTATAAATAACCTTAATATACCTCTCTATAATTTCTTATTATAACTAGTAGTTATAGATATTAATATAGTAGAGTTTTATCTATAGCTAGAATATCTCTTTTATAATAAGGTTTATAGTTTATAGATTATTATACTAGATTATAATTCTTAGTATATTAATAGCTATAAAATCTATATATTTAGGTAGTTTATTATTTAAGAGAGAGACTTATAGAGTAATAATAAGTTAATTTATAAATAGTTCTTTCTTTATTACTTAGGAGAGAGTAAGAAGCTCTACCTTTATAGTTAATATAGTAACTATATTTTACTTATTTACTCTCTATAATATTATCTCTCTAAAGAGCTTTATTATAAACAATTAGGAACTTTTATAGTTTAGTATATTATTAGTGAAACTAGTATTTAATATAACTTTAAGGCTTTTAGTTAATTTCTTAGAGACTTTATATTTTAGGTATAGTTTCTTAGTTTATATAAGGTATTAAATAATATAGTTAGTAATATATTAATAATAAGGTTTAGGGTTTTAGTTAAAATAGATAAGTTTACTAACTATAAATAAGATATTAAGTTTTATTATTACTATAGTATATAGTAGTAATTCTATCTTTTATTAATATTTTATAATATTAGCCTTTATTATCTCTTCTTTATAGAGCAGGAGTTTTTTTTATATTATTAAGGTTTTATAGTTTCTTATTAATTTACTATTTAGGAGTTTTTATAGCTTCTTAAAGAAAAATAACTATAAAATCTATAGTTTATAGCTATATTAATCTTAAATAATCTTAATTTCTAGAAATTACTAAATATTTCTCTCTTCTTTAAAGTAGTATTATAGTTAAAGTTTATTAATTAGCTATCTTATCTTAATCTCTTTAGAAGAGAAATATATAAATATATAGTTATTAATATAGAAAAGAAATAGGATCTTATTATTATATTAATAGTAGTTTTTACTAGCTACTTACTTAAATCTACTTACTATAAAACCTATTTCTAGGTATTATTACTATAAAAGTAGTAAATAGTAAAGTTTATAAAGAGCTTTAAGTAACTTTAGAATATATTTACTTTTTTAATATCTTAGTACTATCTCTGTTAGTTTCACGCTGGATAGAGGTTTACACGGGACTTAGAGCTCTCTTTGCATATATATATTAAAAGTCTATAAGTTAATATATATCTATTTAGAAGTTCTACTTAACTATATAGGTAGTAGTGTTAAACTATATATATATACTCTATAATAGGTTATATAACCTTATATATATTTATTAATTATAGTATATATCCTGCTGCTTTATAGGTTATAGTATTAGTATAATACTAGCAGTCTTTTCTTTAAGGCTAGATATACTATAACTTACTGAAATATACTTCTATATTACTAATACCTATTATAAACCTAAATTAGATTTAAAACGTGAAAATAGTATAGAATTATATACTAATCTTATTCTATATTTAATATAGTTAAATCCTCCTCTTTTAAGGTACTAGAGCTGCTTTATTATACCTAGTACTATTTATCTAACTTCTCAGTCTTCTCCTCTTATATTACCTATCTCTCTATATAAACTATTACTTTATTATTATTAATAAAGTATTTAAGGGTTAAATTTAGAGTACTCTTTATAAAAGTATCTATAAGATTATTATTATTATTAATCTATTATACTTTATAGATCTCCCTCTTTTTATAGAATTATTAAAGTGCTATAATATTAATTATTAATTACTTCTCTTTTATAGTACTAAGCTTAATAAGGTATTTATATAGTAAGTATAAATTAGTATAGATAATTATAGAGATATAAGGTCTCTTAAGGTAGTTAGTGATTTTCTAAAGTATTATTATAATAGTATAGATAAGGTTTATATTAGTAACTATACTATAGACTTTAGAAGCTAGGATACTTTAGGTAACTCTTTTATACTTTATTAAGCTAAAGTAAATAGTATTACTATAGATTATAAATATATTATTACTTATTATCTTATTAGTAAGGATAATAATAAATCTAATCTATAATAAGAGGTTTAAATTATTAGTAAAAGAGCTATTAATAAAAATAAATAGTTTAGCTGTTACTAAGTTAATAGATATAAATATAAGGCTATAGTTAAGGTTCTCCTTTTACTACTTAAGGTATTAATTAAGTGCCTTTTTATCTTTAGTAGTTAGCTTTTAATATAATATAGCTATAGATAGATTAAAGTATATCTCTGGTTAGTAAATTAATATAATATATATATCTCTTACCCTTTACTAAATATATTGCTGTTTTTATTTAGTTAAAGTAGCCTTTAAATTAATAAGCTTAATCTTATTTCCTTATTCCTTTTAGTATAGAGTAAGACTGCTATTTATATTTAGTATAATAATACTACTATTAAATATTAATAGGTTATTTAGGTTAAGTTATTATTTATTCTTTATAGTAAAGCTAGCTTTTATAAGTTCATTATCCTCTTAATTAGAGAAATTTAGTATTAAAAGTCTAATTATATTATTAGTTATTATAATATAGTTTATAGCACTCTTAGCCTTATAAGGCTATAGTGGCTATATACTATAGTGTGTAATTATATAATTGCACACTATAGACTATTTCACTATACTTTCTATATATACTAATCTATAGCTAAGATAGTTACTCTTTATAACTTACTCTCACTTCTATCTATAGCTTATAATAGTTATAAGCTTAGCTATTATAACCTAAGTTATATAGGCGCAGCTAATTCCAGCTCTGCTAATTAGGCACTACTAATTTAGGTTCTAGTACACTTAAGTAAGGCATAGCAGAATAGGATCTAAAATAGATCCACACTAACAGAATAATATTTCCCCACTAGTAAATAATAACTTAGCACCCATACTATAGAATATACTTTAGATATACTAATTTATCACTTTATAGTTAGAAAGTTAAGGTTAAATCTATATATATTCTAATAGGTGTTCTAATATACTATAATATTAGCTTTATAGCTTATAAATATATCTCTAATCTTTCTAAGCCTAGAAAAGGGTGAGCAGCTTTTCTTTTATTATTTTTTACCTATTTAAAAAAACCTTATAATACTTAAAAACCTTTTTAAAGTAACCTTATAATAATAGCTATATACTCTTTAATAACCTTCTCTCTAGAAGTAAGGCTCTAGAGCCCTATTAACTAGCCTTACTAATACCTTAATCTATACTTATCTATATAGAGTAAGAGTATTTAGAAGTATTTTAATCCTGATAGCCCTAATACTAGAAAGCTTTCTAATACTTTTAAGAGCACTCTAACTATTTAGAAGTTTATAGATAAGTATAATAACTATCTCTAAGCTAAGTATAAAGCTAATCTTAGTAAGTATAAAGCAGCCTTTTAGAAATAAAAGGGAAATCCCTCTTAGATACTTTATAAGATTACTAAGTATAATAACTCTATTAATATTATTAAGAGTAAGGAATTTAATACTTTTTAATAAGTTAGTAAAGTAAGTCTTACTACTTCTAAGTTTATAAAGCTAACTCTACTAATCTCTATTAAGTATAAGGATATCTAAGATAAATAGAGCAATATATTTAAGTACCTCTCTATTAATAATATAAATCTCTTATTATAGATTACTTTATACTATAACTATTAAGCACTTATTTATTAAACTATTAATATAGTTTACCTTAAGGTAGCAGAAATAAAGCTTAATAATAAGAATAATAAGTTCTAGATTAACCTTTAAAATATACTCTACTTTCTTAAATAGTAACTTACCTACTTTAATAATAGTATATAGAAATAAGTATACTAAGATTATAAGAATATTCTAAAGTATACTAAGTATATTACTTAACCTACTAAGTAGTATAGAGAGTAGTACTATCTCTATAAGTTAGTAATAAGCTAGAATATTACTAATACTAAGGGAAGCTATAGTAGATATACTTTTCTTAAGGTAGTATATTATAGAATAGCTTCTACTTAGGCCTAAAACTAGCTAGATTTAGTTACCTAAGTAGAAGAGATTAAAATACTTTATTTCTTACTTAAAGAGCTTAGAATTATTCTTATTACTAAGATCTATAATAAGCTAGCTTCTACTAAGGGTTTTAGTAAATTACTTAGAGTATATATTACTTTTATAGACTGCTCTAACTTAGAGGATCTACCTTAAGCCTTATAGACTATTTTAGATACTTTCTTTCTAGCAGTAATATTTAATAAGATCTCTAGCTACCTCTATAGATAATACTATAAGTAGACTCTATAAAACTATAGCTATATTTAATAGGTATTTATAGACTTACTAAAAGATAGCCTTAAGGATTATAAAATACTAAAGAATAAAGTATAGTATATATAAGAGATAGTGATATTTCTATAGTAAGGCTATATCTATAATAACTTTATATATATAGAGTAGATTATAAAGAAGTCTTAGAAGAGTAGTTAGCACTTATCTAACTATAGCTATAATAGATACTATAGTAATAGCTAGAGTAGGTATAGTAATAGAAATAGCACTAGTAATAAAGAGTAACTTCTTAATAATATTTCCTGCTATATTATTAACTAAAGCCTTCTTAAAGATAAAAGCTAAGTAATCTAAGTTTATTCTATAGTATTTATATTCTTTAAGAAACTATATACTCTCTCTAATAGTATTATTTTAGATAATTATAGAGCTCTCTATATTATTAATAATAAGAGAAAGCTAGTTTCTAATACTTTTATATATTTATATAATAATAAGGTAATTAAAGTTAGTAGTATAAGTATACTAATTATTAAAAAGAGCACTTAGATTATCTAGAGTATATTTAAAGACACCTTAATAGGTAAAAAGAGCACTCTAACTTTAAATAATATTACTATTATTAAAAATATATATATTAATATTATCTTAGAAGCACTCCTCTTTAAGATAGATATTTAGTATAATAGCTATAACTGCTCTTTATAATTTAATAAGCTAGGTAAGTCTATTTATATAAAGCAGCTACTATATAAGAGTAACCTAATCTTCTTTAAATATAACTCTATATCTACCTACCTACTTAGTCTAAGTATTTCTATAAGTAGTATAGATATTATAGCTCTCTTAAATAACTAGAAGCTAATATACCCTTATACTACTATATAGCTAAAAGGTTTAATAATATATAACTATAGTATCTCTAAGCTAGTTATCTAGGCTAGAGTGCTCTTAAACACCTTATATATAATACTTAGAGAGTGAGAATTAAGACTCTATTATATATTTAATATAAATTCTATACTTAAGTATATACTTAGCAAGTTATCTTATATAGTATATCTAAGGCTAGATCTTTCTATTTTTACTACTATATAGCTTAGAACCTCTTTAACTACTAAAAGCTTAGCAAACTATTAAAATAGGAGAAGAAAGAAAGAAAATAAGGGTGTAAATGCTAGGTAAGGAATAAGACCTTAGATACAATGTTATTATCTATGTGAAAACACTACTCTAAAACATAGGCGCAAAGGCGCGGTATTTATAGGCGCATTTTATATAGGTTTCTATATATAGGCGCGCGCGGGCGCAGGTGGGCGTGAGTGGGCATAAGTGGGCGCGCGTAAGCGCAGGCATAGCCCACTGCTCTGTCTTAATCCTCTCTAAACCTATGCACAATGCGTAAAAAAAAAGAAAAAAAAGCTCTATAGGATAAAAAAAAGTCCTAAAAACTAGTTAAACCTATAGCTTTTAATATAATAATATAATAATATAATAACTTATATAATAACTATCTAGGCTATCTCTGTCTCCCTATTATTAATACCTAAATAACTATCTTTTCCTCTTAAGTATATAGTAGTATATATTAAAACTATAGCCTCTTTAGCTAGGCTATTTAAAGCTCTTTCTAAACTAGTATATTTAAGTATTATAGTAGTAGGTAGGGTTTAGTATATCTAGGTATATATATAGATAGGTATATAATAGTATAATTAGGTATAATTAGGCATAACTAGGTGTAGTATAGTAGGTGTAGCAGGCGCAGTATAGCAGGCATAGCATAGCAGGCATAGTGCAGCGGGCGCAGCAGGCTATATAGAGCTTTTTTAGGCATAAAAGTTAGGTATAGTTAGGCGTGTATAGGTATAAGTGGGCGCGCGCGCGTGTATAAGTAAGAAAAATTTATATTATAGAGGGCTATTATATATATAGATATAATAAGCTAAAAAGTGAAGCTAAAAGTATAAAAACTATAAAAACTATAAAAAAGAGAGATCTAAGTTGAAATTAAATACTAAGTCTATAGATTATATAAAAGGTGGTTATATTAGCTAGGGGGATATTAGACTTCTAGGCTATAGGCTTAGTACTATACTATATAATAGTTATGCTTAATATAAGGCTAAATAACTATAGTATAGGTAGGCTAAATATATCCTAGATAGACCTCTATTAAAATAGAAGAAAAAAGAAAGCAAAGAAGGGTATAAATACTAAGTGAGGAATAAGACCTTAGATATAATATTATTATCTATATAAAAACACTACTCTAAAACATAGGCATAAAGGCGCGGTATTTATAGGTATATTTTATATAGGTTTCTATATATAGGCGCGCGCGGGCGCAGGTGGGTGCAAGTGGGCGCAAGTGGGCGCGCGCAAGCGCAGGCGCAGCCCACTGCCCTTTCTTAATACTAGTTTTAACCTTAATTTTAACCTTAGTTTTAAGCTTAACTTTAACATTTAGCTTAACTTTATTCTAAAACTTTATTAAATAAATCCAATAGGTGTTCTAACATAGATATCTTTATCTATATTAGCATAAATAAATACTAAAGTAACATTAAATTATTTAATAACCCAGTCTAAATTTATAGCTAGATTTAATAAAAATCTATAGGTTTTAGGCCTATAGGTAGTACTAAAGATTTTAAGGTAATCTATACCTATATATTAATTATAGCCTTATACTACCTAGCAGGCTTTATACCTTATAGATATATTTTCTGGATTATATTTTATTCTATAAACCTATCTCCCATCTAATATATAGGCATTATAGTTTTTTATAGTATTTTTATTAATTATAGTCTAAGTATTTTATATATATAAATTAGATATCTCTTCTTCTATAGCCTAAATCTATTTAGATTTATTATCTAAACTTATAGCTTATTTATAGATTAAAGGTTCTAATAAAGTATTAATACTTAATATATAGGAGGATTTTTCCTTATTATTATTATTAGTGGATAAAATCTCTTTTATTTATAGGTAGTTATTTATTATAAATAGTGCACTTTCTTCTTCTGCCTATAAATATTCTTTTAAATCCTCAGGTGATTTATAGAAAATTTATATAGTAAATTTAGACTTTATTATACTATTATTATTTTTAATAATATTATTACTAGTTTTACTAGTATTATATTTATTATTATCTTTATCTTCTGGATTTAGACTTAGATCTTTATCCTAGTTATTAAAACCACTTAGTTTATATAGATTATTATATATAGGATTATTATCCTTATTATTTTAAGAAGATAAAAATGTATTTTCATAGATTATTATATCTCTAATCTATAAGGCTTTCTTTTTAGATATATTATATACCTTATAGCTATTAAATCTATAATTAAGTAGTATAGCTTTTATAGCTCTATTATTTAGTTTCTTAAGATATAGATCTTTATTCTTATAATAGTATATACTACTCTAAGTTTTAATATAAGTTATAATAGGTTTACTATTATTCTTAACTTTATAAGGGGTTTTATAATTTAGGCTTTTATAG
>JAVHLV010000427.1:0-48884 GCA_036785495.1 Colletotrichum neosansevieriae
ACTAAACTAGGCTAGTTTTAGTCTATAGCCTGACTAAACTATGCTAGTTTTAGTTAAGGCTAGACTAAACTAGCCTAGTTTTAGTCAGCTACCTGACTAGACTAGACTAGACTAATTCCCAACCCTGAGCGCAGCTCTGCCCAGGCCACGTCAAGGATCTCAGCGCCAGAACCTCCCCCCGGACCCGCCCTCGATTGAGACGAAAGACCACTAATAACGAGGACACCGTGATCGGCGTTTATCACCACCGACACAGATGGCGACCCTTGTCGACGACGTCAACTACACCACGACCGCCGTCAAGATGGCGCCTTCAGCACTTGACCTGTTCATGTTGACGTTCAATTGCGCCAAGAACTTCATCAATGTTGCTGTTTTTGCGTCACATTTGCACACAGCCTTCCAGCAGAATGCCACGGGTCTTCCCGATCTCGTCGTCTTGTGAGTTGCATGCTCTCGTGACCTCACCAGCCGTCCGATAGCCAACAATCGAAGGCATTTCCACCATCATATCGCACGACCCAGGGCTAACACAATTTTTTTTCCAGCTCCCTCCAGGAGGTTGCGCCGATGTCGTACTCCTTCATCGGCGGTTACTTTTTGAGCCCCTACTTTACCCGATACGAAGAGGCACTGAACTTTGCTGCGACAAGATACACGTCGGGCACCAACGATAGCTCCGACGACGACTCTATAACGGTGCAGCCCACTACGTCCGCTCCCGTGCGGCCATATACTCTTGTACGAGCCCGCAATGTCGGTATGACCGCCATCATGCTCTTCGCTCGCAACCCCGAGTCGGTTCTGCGCGTACAAGAAGCGGAGGTCGGCTTCGGTGCGGTGGAGATGGGCAACAAGGGCGCCGTGGCCTTGCGTGTCCTGTATGAGGGTAAGGCTGCTGGTGGTGGGACGAAGGACACGGAGCTCACGTTCGTTGCAACGCATCTGGCGGCCATGGAGTGGAATCTGCCACGGAGGAATGCAAATTGGGCCGCCATCATGCGTGGGCTGACGTTTGAGAATCCGGAGAACATTCTTAGTCCGAAGAAGCACGCTCTTGGACCAGCTGCTGGAGAAGGCCAGGCCGACGGTGCTGGCGATGAGGGGCTGCACTTACTCCACGACGAGCATCACGCGCAAAACCAGGCTTTACAGGATCGGCTACAGGAGATTTCCGTCTTCAAGCCCACCTCTCACCTCTTTGTCGGCGGTGATCTCAACTACCGCATCTCTACTACCAGCCCACCGCCAATGGCGACATTCCCTAGCCTAGACCCCGACAGCGAGCACTACTACCCGCACTTCTTCGCTCTGGACCAGTTAACGCGGGAGCGTCAGGCTGGTCGAACACTCCATGGCATGAGCGAGGCGGAGGTCAAGTTTCCGCCGACGTACAAATACACAGTACTGCCCCCGGACGACAGTCGCCTGAAGGTTGATGGCGTGGAGGACGTGCCGTGGGTGTTTGCTCCCCATCGATACCCCGGCTGGACGGATCGGATTCTCTTCCTCGAGGTTCCCTCCTGGGCCAAGTCAGACAACAAAGTCAACGTGAAGTCATACGACGCAATGCCTGTCGTTCGAAGCTCAGATCACAGAGCCGTTTACCTGAGGGCCACGGTCCCGCTGCTGACAGAGGACGAGCTGGCCCCTCCGGCCGAGACGTCCGACAACGCCATGGACCCGCGACTCCGGTTGCCGGTGGCGATCGACCCGGAGGCCTGGGAGCGGAGGGCGGCTGCGAGGAGGAAAGAAGTTCTCGCTGGTTGGAGCATGTTCCTGTGGTCTACTAAACAGGGAGCGCTGGTGCTTGCCACGCTGCTCGCTATTGGCGCCGGAGCCTGGTGGCTGAGCCAGTGAGGCGTGATGACGATGAAGATTAGGGGGTTTTGGCAGAGCTTGATACCCTGTTCATGATTTCCGGTTTTGCTTTGTACGTATACATGCACGCACGAAAGGGGGTCTTGCACGATTATGAAAGACAAGGAAGCAGCGATGGAGCATTGTAAAGAGCGATACATTGATACAGTACAGAGGTTGAACTTGCCAACAAGTCTTTAGGCGACTTGACTTGACACGGATGGGTGTGGATTGTGGTGAAGCACTATCCAGAGTTGCCTTGCTACAGTAAATTTGATTTCGGATTCATCCCCGGGCTTTGTCAGTCGGAATCAGTTGACATCCCGGCTCGCCATCTACTATGTGTGATGGGTGAGTAAAAATTCCTAGGAAGGTATTATGGAGATGAGTGGTCCACTAGGTGCTGTGAATAGCTGGTTTTATTAGCTAGTTTTTTTGCTTGTGAGTGATGTACCGGCCTTGCGAGTTCAAGCCACAGATACTCGTCAGGGTAACCTTTGGCCTGCAACCGCAGTATGAAGTTTGCAATATGAGAACTACCTTAGTGGGCCCGAATGTGTCCTTATCCAGTAGCGATTACTGCAGCAATTCGGGTTTTTCTGAAAACTGGCCTTTGTAAGAGAGAGAGAAAGAGAGAGACAAGGGCCTAGCGTGAAGCATTCAATACAAGTCCGAAGTCCACTTCATATTGGAATAATACAGTTTTAGCGAAGAAGGCAGTTGTGTTGCTTGGAAGAATAGGAGTCTTGATCCATTACTGGAAAACCCAAAAGCTTCGTCCGTTGGTTCGGACCACTATGTCACTTGACAGACTCATCAAACAACCAAGCAAGGGATGCGTAAGTCGGGTATTAAACCACGGGGGGCATATCCGGCGGCGAGTCAAAATCTGTTTTCTGAGAGTCGTCGTCGTCGCTGGTCTTGTCACTTGGTCAAGACGTCAAAGGATTGGCCTTTCCCAGGCTGCCGGGTAGGATAGACGCAAGGATGTCATTTTCAGGTTCATGCCTGGAAAGGGGGCCCAGGACCCGAGTTCCCAGGGCATCGAATCCGGCCGGCAACGGGGACGGCCATTTTTACACGGGTACCCGGGTGGTTTGGTAACCGCGCGTCTCGGCGGGGGAGAGAAGGAAAAAAAGTGGCACACACAGGCTGGTAGTAGCTGGCTTGGCATCTCGTAACCTACTAACCTCTGACAGAATGCCTAGAGTGAGCGAGTCGAAATGTTTGGGCTTGGAGCACGGTTCTGACTCAAAACGTCATGACCAGCAGGTTGCTATGGCTTGAGTTGCAAAGCTGCAAGCAGAGTCCTACTTTTTGTGTGCCAAAGCTTGATCTTGTTCACAGAAGAGTTCCAGATCCTCCGTGGCCAAGCAATAGCCAGCTCGGTTGAGGAATTCGGGCATCCGATAATTGTCCGGGACGATCTATTCAGAGGGCGCCAAAGAAACTTTCGAAACGTCCAAGGTTCGCATGGCTGAGGAGACAAGGACAAGGCTGTTTTAGTCATAAGCCCGCGATCCTCGGGAATGAGGTATGGGGACGATGCCGCTCTCAATACAGTCGATTATCCGTACAGAAGCGTGATCCAATCGAGGGCTCCGAAGATTGGAGTCTGAAAAAATTGCAACCCGGGCAGATTGGGGAAGCCGGGGGCCAGTCCGACCGCCAAACTGCCGGCCGGGCGTTTCTAAACAAGACTGGGAAGATGTACTTCCGTGGGCGAGTACTTGTTGGTGGATAACAAACGGTTCGTTGGGGGTCGAAGTGACATACCCCATCGTCGCAATCAGGCATGGAACACGAGTCGTGCAGAGATGTAGCCGAGCTGAGCTGACGAAGTTTCCCTTGTTCTTCCCGGAGGCGAGTGAGCCGCATGTTGGCATGGCAAGCCAGCCTGGTGAATAACAGCGAAGTTGTGGTGCAACTTTTAGACTCGGCCATGACGAGGAACAAACCATGTGTACCAATTCATGGGAAAAGCTCGGATTTCGATTTAGCTCGAGGAAAAGGCATTCCCAGACTGGCACGTGGACGGCTCTGGTTGCGAATGGGAAAAAGCATGTCCTCTGTAGGTTAATAAATCAGTCAGCGGGACAGGATGAGGTGGGACGGAAGGATGGCAATGGTGACGCGAGATGGGATGAGTTGGGGGATCGGGGAGGGATGGGCGATGTGTGTTGCGTCATAGGCGCCGATAAGAGTCGGTTGCATGCAAGGTGCATCATGCTGCTGGGCTCTCCCCCGCGGCGCGGATTCGATGCCGAGATCTAAGCCTCTAAGGTAATGGAAGGTTGCTGACTGATGTCGGGTGGCCCTGTGTGAAAGTGGAAAAATGTCATTGCCGTTAATCAAAGAATGCTGGACCGCAACGGCTGATTCAACTGCAACGCCTCGTGAGCTGTAGCGTGTTTCCACTTTTCGGGGTTGTAAGTCGTCAAACCGGATTCCTTTCTCTTTTGCGTTTACCGTCTTTCAGCTTTGGGGAGGGGAGATCGGAGACCCAAGCATCCGGATTCAAGCCACTTTTCCTTTTTGGTGGGAAAGGAGAAAGAGGAAATAAAAAGAGGTCGCTGGAGAACGCCTCACACCGCTGCCGCAGAGTGAGACTGGAGAAAGACGATTCGTTGGGTAGCGGTGCGCTATCCGAAGGTGGAGCGGCGGTAAGACGGCGAGGCGGACACAAGGCGAAGTGAAGGAGTCAGGAGGCAGCTGGGTGGGAGAAGGGTCGCTGCTGTGAAATTGCAGACAGTCCTTGCGCGCATCAGGGTTTCGGAGATTTCTTCAAAGTGGGAAAAGAACGCTGCCGGGAAGAAATGAGACGGTCGGGAGTAAAAAGGAAAACAGAAAGAGAAAGTCTATGCTATCTGGTTGAACAGGGGCTTCTAGTGGCGGAGTTTCTATTTCTCTCTCTCAGCTCGTCAGAGAATGGCTGGGAGACCGCGGTAGTCTGAGGCTGGAGCATCGATTGCAGTATGATGGACAAAGCAGAAGCGCTTGGTCGGTGCTGTTGACGAACGTTGCAGAATGAGAGCTGAGAGGGTCTTGGGTCTCGGGGGTCTTGAAAAAAAGGGGGCACCTCAGGTCAGACACTACGGGCAGCCTCCGGGGGTGGCTGGTGTTCAAATGGACGAATGGACATCCCAAAAGCGCCAGATGGAAGGTACCTTAGAATTGGTCCGGATTGACACCGACTGCACAGGCTAGCTGTCCGAATGGGCAAGTGCTGTCGGTATGTCCGCAGGCTGCTCATACACGCCACACCCGCCGCAAACCGTAACCTACCTAGGTAGCGCAGCTGTTAAAGGCAGGCGACAGACGGGAGACAGGAGATACAGTGTACCGTTTGCTGGACTTCTATGTGAAAGGCGGGAACGGTTAGAATGGAAGGATGGAAGGAAGGAAGGTACATCCCGTAAGGTATTCGCACACGACCGTATTGGGGTACAACAGTAAACCACCACCACACACCATCAACGACCACCGCAAAATGGTAAGTACACCTACTACTAGTACGCAGTACTTCAATGTTCTGGCTCACAATTTAGGAAGGGGCCCCCCGTGTTGTCGAATGCGATGCCCACGTCTTACTATGCCTTCCAACGCTTTCCTGCCTCTCCACTCCTTACCTGCTCCATAAATGCTCCTACCGTATGTAGCTGTGCCTTTCGTCATTGCCACGGCCCTTTCATCTGAAGGTTTCCCCGTCGACTACCTGAAAGATCCAAGTCGAAGACGGCCGCTCTCGCACTCGACCCAGAAAGAAAAGTCGACATCCCAACGATATTACTGTCCAAAACCCAATATTAGCACACTCAAAGAACTGCCCTCGACGCCAGCCGCCCACTTGTCGGACCATCCACCCTGTTCCACCTCCCGAACCACTGCTCGAATCCCCAGACGATACTATACTCGATCCGAACCGATACCCTTTCCAACCCAACCCAACCAGACCAGACGGCCCTTCCATTGACCACTGACGATACGCAACGAACACACCTCCTTTGCCTGCGTCCCTCCTCACGTCGCCTTACCTTACCAACCAACCCTCGTTCCAACAACTCAGCTCGCCTCGCCTTATTCCTCTCTACTCGAACGGCCAACTCCTCGGGCCGTAATGGACGGCGCGCTGTGAACCTGAAGGGAAAAAGCAAACACCTACTCTCAGCCCAACCTAAACACCCCGGACCCTTTATGACTAGGATTTCGGCGATCAACAAAAAGATACATAGTATGGCGGCGACGGTAGCGCACGCAAATCCCGTGCCTAATCAGGTCGGGGGAGGACTTTCCAAGAGGATGGGTGGAAGTGGCCATGGACACAGCCAGCCACAGCAACAACCCCAACATCCAGACGCTGGAGTTGGGCCTATTGCGACGCGGAAACTGACACCTCAAGACTTCCGCGTGGTGAGGACGCTTGGTACAGGTGCGTCTGCTACGCTTTGTCGTCATTGCTCAAATGTCTCGGGAAACTGTTAACAATTCGCGCCATTTCAGGTACCTTTGCTCGAGTTTGTCTCGTACGGCCAGCCAATGCGACTGAAGAGGAGCGCGACACAGTTTTTGCCCTCAAAATCTTGCGCAAAACAGAGGTCATCAAGCTGAAGCAGATCGACCACGTCCGCCACGAGCGCCTAATTCTTGGCGACGTTGCCGGCTTTCCCTTTATCACAAATCTGATCACCTCCTTCTCTGACCGCGACCACCTATACATGCTTCTGGACTACGTTCCTGGCGGCGAGCTATTCAGCTACTTGCGCAAGTTTAGGCGCTTCGAGGAGGAGACGGCACGGTTTTACGCAGCAGAGATTGTTCTTGTGCTAGAGTACCTGCACGAGCAGCAGGGAAGAGTTGCGTATCGTGATCTAAAGCCCGAGAACCTCCTGCTAGACCAAGATGGGCACATCAAGCTGGTGGACTTTGGCTTCGCAAAGAGGTTAAGTAATAGCGCTGGACAGCCCACCGAGACGTATACTCTCTGCGGCACCCCTGAGTATCTCGCCCCGGAAGTGATCCATAACAAGGGCCACACGACGGCGGTGGACTGGTGGGCGCTGGGCATTTTGATCTACGAGTTTCTCACGGGATATCCGCCATTCTGGCACCAAAACCCGATCGAAATTTACAAGCAGTGAGTAATACCCGAACAGAAGTCTTTTGGTTTGCCAGTCGCTGATAATTCGCGTAGAATTGTCGAGAAGCCGGTCATGTTCCCGCACGATCCCCCCGTATCTCCGGAAGCGCAAGATCTCATTAGAGCTCTCTGCACGGTAGACCGCTCACGGCGGTTGGGAAACATCAGCGGGGGCGCTGCAAAAGTCAAAGAGCATCCATTCTTCCGGGGCGTCAACTGGGATGACATGTATCATCGGAGAGTCCGCGGGCCCATCATCCCGCCTATTCGGTATCCAGGCGACGCGCAATGTTTCGATATATACCCAGAAGATGATGGCAAACGGGAAACATACACGGAAGACATGGTTCAGAAGTACGACCAGTACTTCAAGGACTTCTGATGGTGCTCCGACAGATCTACATGTATGATTTCATGCGCTGGAGTTGATTGTTTGGGGACATTTTCTTCCCGCTTTCCATTTCTTCAGGCGATTTACGATACTCCCACTTGTACCACTGTACCTGATGCCATTTTCGAAGCGTAGATCGAAGGGAGATGCATTCAAAGCACGTACGACGAAGCAAGGATTCTGATAAAATAGCTGCTAGGCTTGGGGAAAGGAGGAGAGGCGCGAAACAGGAAAGGGGGATTTCTGCTGGTCAAGCCCTGTACAAGCACTGTTGAGGACTTATTTTTGGCGTTGCAACGGCGTTGGCATATGATGTCTACCTATCTAGGTAGCGTCGCTGTTTTTACTAGGCTGGAATGGGCCTTTGAATACTTCGAAGAAGGATGAGAGAGACGAAGAATAGACACAGGAAATTATGAGGTCAAACCATGCATGCAGTGTAATGTACCTCAATCGCGACTGTTGTTTCCGGTTGACCCAGCGTCATATGCGAATGCCATTTCGTACAACCAGGCACAGAGTGTCCCGTGAGCTTGAGCCCTTGCTTGACATGACAGCACGGGGGGTTTGTGTCTCAGCTCTGGGAGCTAGCCAAGACGGGCATGGCATTCGGCATGGGGTATCTCTCTGGTTATGGCAGCGCTCACGTCACCTGGACTGAGCGATGCGTTCCCCTTGTTGGTGGGGTTGGGCTGAAGTTGACATACCTCAGGTACTAGGTAGCTGAGGATAGTGGTCAGGGAGGGAGACGAGTGTTGGTATATCTGATGAGGCTACATGACGACTCAGGGGAGATGATATCATATCGAGGAAACACTGGGACTGGAATGTTTGGGTGGAAAGAAATGTCATACGGGTTCCAGCAACGGAAAAGGGGTTCGTGAGGTTCACCCGTTAGGGTGGCTAGCCACTGCCAGGAGAGAACAGAGAACAGAGAATGGCGGGTGGAAGGGTTACGAATAAGGTGTAGAGGGGTTGCCCCTCAGCAGGGGATTGCCGGTACCTTTATCTTGGGTGCCGCACCGAGGTGATCAAAAGGGCGTTAAGGGTGTTCGGACTTCTGCCAGTTCTGAGGTGCAGCAGATAGGGCAGACTGATCAAGGTTTCCGGCTTTGATGTAGTCAGTAACTGATGAGGTACGTACCGGACCCTCCGCTGGACGTGGTCTTGGCGGGAAACCTCCAACTATCCACTTCTCTGCATTCAGCTCCAGTCCCGGCTCACCCTCATCGCAGCTCTTCCTGTCAACCCGTCTAATCCCCACGATTATCATTCGACCACCGAATCGACACCCGCCCTCGTTTTGGAGCTGGCTGATGCTTCAACAACCCGGTTTCCCCTTGTTGTGACGCCAAAGCTCGTCTGCTTCATTGGCAACCAGCGTTTTGCATCTCCTGGTCCTGCCCCTCAGGTCAGCAACGCCTCGTTTCCGACTTGCTCGTCCGTCCAACCTGAATCGAGCCTACCTTTTCCGTCTCCTCGACCATCACCCCCGACATGACCAGCTGAGTACAGAAGCCCCAGGATGTTGAACCTATCCAGCCTTGTGCAGAAGGCACAGCAGTTCATCGACCCGACCCAAGGGCTGAACCTCACCAACTCCGACAAGAATCCTTCCAAGGCATCGCTCTTCCAAAACCAGTTCCGCCTTCCCAGCACCCAGACGCCGCTCTACGAGATCAATGCCGAGCTTACAATTCCGCCTGCGAACGCCACCTATGGCGAGAAGGATCACGATCGAGGCTACCACTATGCCGGCAAGCTCCACCTTTCCGAGGCCTACATGTGCTTTTCCACGACACCATCCAGCTTCGTCCAGTCGGCCAGCACCTCAACAAGCTCAGCCTTCACCGGCCAGACGCATGGTGGAGGACCAAGTGGAAACGGGTTCACTTTCCCCCTCTGCGCCATCAGACGTGTTGAGCGGTTGAATAGCCAGACCTTCCAGGTGGGTTACCTTCGACCCCGGGTTCAGACAGCGACAGCGGGCAGTCCGTGCTCTCCCCCCGCAAAGACTTCGAACTGACGCTCTGCCCTTCGTAGTTTGCCTTAGCGATTACAACCTGGAATGGAATCAACCAGTCAAAGGATAAAGATAAGGACAAGGACAAGGACAAGGAGGTGGCCGATCAGGAGAAGAAGGACAAGAGGGAGCAGAGGATCACGATACACCTGGCCGGCACCCGTCAAGGTTGCGAACGCTTTTGCGATGGCTTGAAGAAAGGACTGCGCGCTGGCGTCGGCAATGTCACAAAGTACAAAAAGGTAACCAGCGAGTGCTACTCCGAATACTTGCTCCGGCCCGACGACAAGAAGAATGCGAGCCCTCCCGACGCTGGCTTGGGTATGCTTTTCCGCTATCCAGGAGACCCAAAGAAGCTACGAGATAGAGCTAAGATGCGACTCTGGGCCGAGTACCTGCGCGACAACGGCCGAAACATGACCTTGATCCGCCAGCCTACCTTCCACAAGCTCATCCGTGTTGGCTTGCCCAACCGGCTCAGAGGCGAGACGTGGGAGTTGACATCCGGATCCATCTACCTCAGACTCGAGAATCCTTCACTCTACACCGATACCCTGGCAAAATATGAGGGACAGGAGTCTCTCGCTATTGACGAGATCGAAAAAGATCTGAACCGAAGTCTTCCAGAGTATCCCGGCTTCCAAAGTGAGGAGGGTATTGGTCGCTTGAGGCGCGTCCTTACGGCTTACAGCTGGGTCAATCCTGACGTGGGATACTGCCAGGCCATGAACATCGTTGTCGCAGCTCTGCTCATTTACATGTCCGAGACACAAGCATTCTTCTTGTTGTCTTCTCTTTGCGACAGATTGGTGCCGGGATACTACTCGACGACAATGTACGGCACCCTCCTGGACCAAAAGGTATTTGAATCGCTTGTGGAAAAGACCATGCCCATTCTGTGGGAACACTTGGTCAAGAGCGACGTACAACTCTCAGTGGTGTCGTTACCTTGGTTCCTGTCGCTTTACGTCAACTCAATGCCTCTAGTGTTCGCGTTTCGCGTGCTGGATGTCTTCTTCGTCGAAGGCCCAAAGGTTTTGTTTCAGATAGGTCTGGCAATCCTGAGGATCAACGGCGAGGAGCTTTTGGATGCGGCGGACGATGGTGCATTCATCTCCATCCTCAAAAGCTACTTCGCGCGTCTTGACGAGTCGGCGCACCCAAAGTCAGAGAACCCGAAGCTGCGTGCAGTCACCAAGTTCCAGGAGTTGATGGTGGTGGCTTTCAAGGAGTTTTCCGGGATCACTCACAGCAGTATTACGGACTTGCGGCTAAAGAACAAGGACGCCGTCCTGAGCAATATCGAAAGCTTCGCGAAGAGAACAGCCATCCGGAATTTGGGCCCCGACAGCAAATTGCTTGCCCCTGAGGAGTTAGGCTCAGTGTACGACCGTTTTTACACCATTTTATACGAAAGACAACAGCGAGAAAGCATCATTCAGCAAGAGAAGCAGCGTCGCGCAAAGAACGCACGACCTCGAGCTCGGGATGTTTTCGAAGACAGCCCGGATCACGGCGTCGAAAAGGGCCGGGTTGCCCTAGGAGCCAGCACAAGTTTGATGGACTATGACGCGTTCAGAGAATTTCTTGCCAATATGGCCAAATGGGCCATTTCAGATGCACCGACAACTCCGCGTCGAGAAACCTTTGCCGATAGGGACAGGAACGCCTACACTAGCCGTCGTCAGAATAACGGACTTCTATCTCCATGGGGATCCAGTCCTGAGCCGGCGGACCATGAGTTCATGCAACTCTTGTTCAAGAAATGGGACGTCAGCGGCGCAGGGGCCTTGACTCTGAGCGATGTCGTTGCAGGATTTGCCAGTATAAAGGGCAAGCGGGATATCATGGGCACTATCACCTATTTCTTCGAGCTGTACGATGACGACGATGATGGCAAAGTTGACCGAGAAGGTATCCTCCGAATGTCTGAGGCGTTGCTATTCTTGTCAAGACGAGGACTCGAAGGAACACTCAGCCCTAGCGCCTCCACCCTCACCCTCAGCACACCCAACGGTATGCCTAATAACAACGGTCCTGAGCCGGGCCTGCCTGGTATCTCTACCAACGAGAAGTTTTTGGGCAGCGTCAGTGCTTTCATAAGAAGATGTTTCGAATACGCCGACCCAGATCATCCACACAACCAGAATCACAGGGAGAAGGAAGAGAAAGCCAAGGCTGCCGACAACGATGGCGCCTTCGCTATCGGAGACGATGAGGACGACGAGGATGAAGAGGACCTTCTCGCGATGGATTCGCCTACTGGTAGCCCGTCCAAGGCTATGAAATCGTCCGAGGACCCGCAGTCTTCTTCAGAGGATAAAACACCTGCCGAAACTCAGTCTCAGCGGCGGGTGTCCAAAGCACAGTCCGAGGCAGCAAATGCTGCCTTGGATCCTGCCAATCCTCTTCACATTACACTTCCCACATTCCGCATGGTGGTTCTCGCCGACGAGCTTCTTGAGCAATTTTTCGAGTCCTCCTTCCCGACATCCTTCCATCTCATCGAGGGTCTTCCTACAGTCTCTACACCAACTTCTACCCTGACTACCTTCTCCAGTCTCAACTTTGGACGTGCACCGGTTGCCGCCTTGAATCCTGCCGCCCAAGGGGCTACGCGGGGCTTGCGCGGTGTATTGGACAACATTGTCACGGACGGCATGCGCGTTGCTGCTGAGGTTCGCAGGAGAGTAGAGGATGCGCAAAAGGAATTGGAGAAGAATGCTGTTCCTGGCCAGAAGGAGGAAGAGGACGAGGAGGACGATGCAGATATTGGAATCGAAATTGGCATCAGAAAGGGGGCAGCTGGGGGAAGCGCGGATATAGAGAGGCGGAGTGTACGGAGTGAAGACCGGGATCTCCTTGACGGCGCGGATGCCTCAGCTGGTGCCACTGGCAACGGCAAGGAAGGCCAGCTCGTGGACATCGAGCCCACGACCAGAAGCGAGGCAAATGCCAAGGGGGTTGTTGAGTTCGAGGGCTGATCGCTGCCTTTACCACGCACGCAGCGCTTGGGTGATCTATCGAATAGTAGACCGTGGAGACAGTTTAGGACAGACACTGCTAGCCTGAAATAGCGACACCTGAGTGTGCGGGGAGCGGCAGTTGGCAGGAGAGGTCGGAAGGCACGTCAGGGAAATGAGGGTGGCATGCACGCGGATGAGAGTGAGGTGTGATTGGCCTTGCTGACTTGTTGTAGAAGTTATCTGTGAGGACTGGGATTATACCTGCGGACATTTTGTGACTTTGAGTATCTTTGGGGATTAGGTTGCCTTTGCGGCTAGATCATTCAGTCACTAAGAGAAGATCTTGACTGTCAAAGCCTGACTGTGTCAGAGCATTAACCCGAGGCATAGTGATGATGATGATGATGGACACAAAGGGTGTTCGGTTCAGCATCACCGATCTGGGAGGATGAAGTTATGCTTTGCTGGTGAGTTTTGCCGATGCAGCCAGCGAGCGGCCCAGCCGCCTTACTGGACATGAACCACGTTCCACGATGCTGAGGGACATTGTTGCTAAGGGACCAGCCTGGCACGAGGGAGTCCAAGGAACGAGAGAGACTGCCACCTCCGACATGAGTTGGCTCGAAGTCCAGGAGATCCCAGGGGGAAAATCCAACCAAGAAGAGGACGAATTCATCTTTCCATTTGCAATCAAATCCTGGTATGAAGACGAGGGCTTGAGCTGCTCTTATGCCTGGGCACCGGAGGCGACAGTTGCAGAGACAGAAGCCATCAATGCCACTTCGTCCGTGGGCTGGATTTCCAGGGAAAGGTGTGTTTTGGTGGTAGCCGCAGCCCGGAAGCTATTCCCGCAAAGCTGACGACGTCGTAAGGTATCAACAGGGAGAGCACCTCCCGCTTTGGGAAGGTTCACGCAGGGATAGCAGCAGGCATTCTAGCGCCTCCTTCCCTTTGGCCAAGACGCACTCGAAGCTCAGGCCACTTTCCTTCCAGTAATCGCCTCCCATCAGCGTCAACTTCATTCCGCCGCCCTTGAGGAGCAGGCTTGAGTGAGGAATTCCTTCTCGTGCCTTGTCGGGATATTCTCCCGGCGTCTTCTTCTTTCACGTGCTCGACCTCCGCTCGCACGAAATGTCCACATGTCTGAGGAAGTAAGCTTTCTTCGCCCGTCAGGGACTCGCCTCGTCGTTCATCGCCCAAAGGAATCGAGCCGTTTATTACACGACGAACGCACTATCCCCAAGAGCTGGTAACGGGGCTAGAATCGTCCAAGCTTTCGTTCCGTTTATATCTCACAGAGACATGCTAATGTCACTGGGCTCCCAACTTTGTACGACCATGACCACGGTTATCCGTATACACGGTCCCTACAAGTCATTGTCCCCACTCGAGTCCGGCACCATCGTGGCACGCAGCAGCATCTAACGTCGGAACGGTTGCCCCTCAACCCCTGGATTGACGACTGCTTCTCTACATTCCTTCAGCTTGCCTTCGCGAGACCTTGGTCTTCGGCCTTGGCCTTCTCTCCTCGGAGCTCTTGCTCAAGCATGCGGTGGAAAGTACGGTGGCCGTGGACATTCCGTTCCCTCTCCCGCTTATCCCGGCTTCTACGTCAACGAGCCTTGCCACAGAAGAGAGTGCTGATCTTCTGAACTCACGTAGTTAATTGATGCTGTGCCAAGTGGCCTCTGTCTGCTGGCTGCTCGAAGACGAAAACTATCTCTGGAGAAAGGGTGAGAGGGCTGGCGATAAAGTTTGACGGGGCAAGCAGAGTTTGAGCGAGACAACATCGATTCTCTCCTAACAGTCATCCAGATGATGAGACTCTTGCGCATTTCCTCATTCTCATGTCGAGTCCAGAGTGGGAAGCGGATACCCAAATAAGGGGCCAGAGACACACATACGCACATACACGGAACGTGTGCACACGCAAACCCAGCTGAGAGAGCATAGAGACCCGGTGGAATGGAGGCGTTCAGGGGACGAGCATCGCTCACGGCTGGACCTGAGAATCGTCATTTCGCACATTCCACATGCCCAGTGCAAGGTTTCGGGGAAGCACCGCAGCGGCCCTGGGATGACAACGAGAAAGGGGTAATCTCTCCTTGTTGACGGCGGGGACTGGCTTGGCTCCGACGGAGGAAAACTTTCAAATACGGCCAAGATTCTCCTCGTTCTGGCTGGATGTCTCTTTAACACCACGCTTCAACTCACACTCGCTTCTCACTCTCGTCTATCTTTCCTGGGTTTCCCTCCGGGCAAGTGGGCATTCATTCGTTACCGGTGCTTGGTTTTTGTTCCTGCGTTTGTCTCTTTTTCGGGATTCACCTCCCGGACTAATACCTCGCCTACTCTCAAGCATTAGACATCTGCCACTTGGCTTCCTGGTTCTCTACCAAGTTGTCATATTCGAACACCAAAATCAAACGCAATGGCTTGGCTGAAGAAGGCGGTCCTCGTGGCCGTCTGTGCCGCTGCTGTCCAGGCACAAAGTACGACCACGAGCAGCGCCTCCGAATCTGATACTGCCACCCTCAGCTCGAGCTCGATAACGCTCACCAACTCTTCCAGCCAGAGCTCTACCCTCAGCTCGACCGACACTTCTCTCAGCTCCACTGTAAGCACTACTCTTAGTTCAAGCTCTGTGTCAAGCCCTGGCACTGTTCCCAGCTCCGAGTCCAGCTCCGAGTCCAGCTCTGGCTTTGCTTCTGGCAGCACCGGCAGCACCGGCAGCTCGTCTGGCCTGGACATCAGCCCTAGCGTCACCCTCCCCGTCAGCCCTACAGTCAGCCCCACCGTCAGCCTTACAGTCAGCCCCTCCCAGGGTGCGTCCTCCGGTGGCCCTGCTGCCTCCCAGGGCGCCTCTTCTAGCGGTTCCGGTGCTTCTCAGGGCGCGTCTCCCGGTGGCTCGACCCCGTCCTCCGTCCAGCCCTCCCCGACGCCTTCTTCTTCGGTTATCCCTGGCGCCCGTACCATCAACGTCCTCAGCACGGCTGTTCAGGCTTTTGTCGAGTTCTTGAGCATTCAGGTTGGAGAGGCCATCGTTTCGGCTCTCCAAATCATCAACCCTGCCACTGGACAGCTTGAGACCGTGAACGTTGTCGTCGTCTTCCAGGGATGCAGAGCCGTTCCTGCTGGAGAGTCACCTTTCTCTGACACAAGTGGCCCCGAGGCTGGCACTACCTTATACACCCCCTCTTCTTGCGCGGAGGCTTGTTTCGGAAAGGGGAAGTTGATGTCTGGATCAATCAAAGGGTCCTGCTTCTGTGGCAGCGTCCCGAGGACCTTGCAGCTCGTTGACGTCTCACAATGCAGAAACAGCAACTCTGCCAAGAAGCGTCAGTCTGGCACTTTCGACCCTGTGCCGATCGCCGAGAGTATTCCCCAGAACCAGGTCAACGTTGCGCCTGCCAGCACTACCCTTCCGGCGTCTTCCCTGCCTGTGGTTCCGGTCAACACTCTGCCCCCTGGCCAGTCTGTTGCCTCTTCTGCCTCCAGCTCTGCTTCCGGTAGCGGTCCCCAGACTACTCCTGGTGTCAGCTCCTCGGCTAGCGGCAGTGTCTCCGTTCCGGGAGCCAGCACCACAGCTCCGGCCACCAGCGCCGCCGGTGCCGACTTTCTTCTCGGCATCATCGGTGGAAGAGCTCCTTCTTCAACCGTCTCTAGCTCCGCCAGCTCTTCTGCAACCTCCCGCGCGTCTTCCAGCAGTGGTTCCAGCTCCGGTTCCTCCAGCGCTCCTGGCTCTTCCACTGCTCCCGTCTCCAGTTCCGCTTCCAGCTCCCCCGCCATCACCTCACCACCCAGCTCTTCTGCTTCAAGCACTTTCTCCACCCTGCCGCCATTTACTAACACTTCGTCTGTGAACCCCGTCCTCCAGCGTGACATCCAGAAACACTTCTTCGAGAAGCGCCAGGCCACTACTCCTGTCACATACATCGGACGTGTTGGCGCCCCCAACCCCACCAACTGCAACCAGGCATCTGTCTTCAGACTTGGCTCCTCTGGCGCCCTCTTCATCGATGATGTCGCCTACGGAGTCAACCCGGGTGTTCTCTTCGCTCCCCTGCGCACCGGTCAGTCTGGTAGCATCGTCGCTACTTTCACTGCTACTGCCGGTGGCGGCTTCGCGTGGACCAACCCTGCCTTCTTTAGCGGTCAGGCTGGCTTCTGCCAGGACAACAGTGGCCAGGTCTACGCTACCTTCGCCAACCCTGCTGTTGCCGGAAACCTGCCGAGCGGCTGCACGGTCGTGAGCTTCAACGTTGTTCCTCGTAAGTGTGGCGTCCTACTCGTGCTGTGCATTTGGTTCTAACTCGATTCCCAGGCTCCCAATGCGCGGCTGGCGGTACTACGCTGCCTGCTGGTTCAACCACTCCCACTCTCGCGCCCCCTGCTTCTACCCGTCCTACGACCGCCGTCAACCCTACTTCCGGCGTCGTCAACCCTACTTCCGGCGTCGTTAACCCTACCTCTGGCGTTGTCAACCCTACCTCTGGCGCTATTAACCCTACCTCTGGCGTTGTCAACCCTACCTCTGGCATCGTCAACCCCTCCAGCGGAACCACCATCGTCGGCCCCAGTGGTACAACCATCATCGGACCCAGCGGTACTACTGTCATTGGCCCGAGTGGCACCGTCGTCAACCCGTCTGGCACGAACACTGGCACCACCTCTCCCAGCGTTGCCCCTCAACCTCCTTCTATTGGCGACTACGTCTCTTTGGGTTGCTTCGCTTCAAACGCCGGATTTCCCTCGTTCATTCTTGTCGACTCCAAGCCTCAGATGACTCTGGATAGCTGCATTGTTTCTTGCGCTGGAGAGAGATTCGTTGGTGTCTTTTTCACCGACTGCTACTGCGGAGACTACATCGACAACACTCAGACTTCGCTCGTCTCTGAGACTCAGTGCAATACCCCTTGCCCTGGAAACACTGCTCAGCGCTGCGGTGGTCGTGCCAGTGTTGCGCGTCGCCAGTCTGTTCCTGTCGACGTCCGCCTGAGCGTCTACATCCGCATCGATGCTGGTGCTGGCGGCGGTGGCGTCTCTACTATCGTCAGCGTCAGTGTCAGCGCCGGCCCTACCGCCACTCAGTCCTTCACTTTCACCACCGTCATCTCCAACGGAGGCGGGGAAATCATCACTGGCCCCGGCGGCGCTACCCAGACGCCGAACGTCGCAGGAACCCTCACCCTCCCCCCTGGTCTGTACACCGAGGGCGGTGCGACCCCGACTGGCCAGTTCTGCCGTATCACCACGGGATCCTGGCTCATCGGCCAGACGACTCTCCTCCCCTTCCCCGTGCCCACGGCCTGAGCATGATTTTCAACGACAAATTTATGAAGTCATTCGCATCAGATTCACAGCCCCATGGACAGATCGTTTAAGGGAGTTAATTCTTGTCAAGTTTAAAAAAAGGGTTTGGTGTGTTTGGAGAGAGAGTATGAGAAGAAGATGTTTTTTTCCGTTTCTATTAGCATCGAGGAAGGGAACAGTTGCAACTTGTACGAACTGTTGCACTTGGTAATCTCGGGGTTGTTGTAGTTTATTGTGTTCTTTTGTTGTAGAACAGGGCAAGGAATAGACGTTTTGAACCCTACCATTGCGGTTCATTACGTTTCACACAACGTATGTCGCCAAGGTACTGCGTCTCAGCATCATTGATGAGATAAGTAATTGCGATCTGTCCTATGACTAGAGTGTTCCATTGACCGCGGTGACTCTAATTATTGAACGTCAAACTAATCAATCATTTCCCGTTGTAGTAGTGTGCATGCATTAGAGCGAATATCTAAGGTTGTCGTAGTTAGTATGCAGTACTCCCGAGTAGGTAGATTCGAGTTAAACAGGTTAAAATATGTACACTAATAACCAAAATGACTGTCTCCACTCTCTCATCACTCTCATCAGTACACGCCAATGGCCTCGCCGACGACGCTTCGGAAGACGCCGTTGGGGTCAAGCTGCTCCCTCAAAGCCTTGAAGCGTGCAATGTTCTAGAACCCCCCTCGTATTAGCTTCGACTTCTCTCTCCTCTCAGACAGATGCGACTCACATCGGTATCCAGGTTCTTCGTCGCGTTGGCAAACACGTCGCGCGTGTTCTTGGTCCAGTGCGGGCGGCAGCGGAACTCATCGATGAGAACCTGGGCAAGTTTATGGTCTGGGCAGTTCCACGTCAGTCAGTCATTCCCGATGATCATCAAAACCGTCAAAAAAAAAAAAAGGGGGGGGGGGGGGGGGGGGAAACCACGCATCAGCGCATCATATTCACAAAACGGCTCGTTGAACCGGCTGTGATCGCCCACGGTAGGCCTGAAGCTCGGGAAGTCGAACATGATGGCCCCCTTGCTCCAGTCGGCCCCGTCGCTGGTATTGGTCGCGACCAGGCTCAGGAAGCCCTCGAACGGGCGCCCGAACGGGCGCCCGAACTTGATGTTGATGCCGCTGCGATACGTCGACGTCATGACGGCGAGCTTCTTCTTCAGCTCGTCGTCCCACAGCTGCATCACGCGCTTCAGCATGGCGTTGGCCTGCGTGACGGGGAACGCGAGCTCCATCGTGTACCCCTGGATGCCGAGCTCCCACAGGGGCCGCTGGTCCGGGTACAGGCCGCCGATGAGGACGTCGTAGTTCCAGCCGTAGACGGGCCACTCGTTGATGGGCTCGTTGGTCGTCTTCTCGCGGAAGTTGGGCTTGGACCAGAGGCCGAAGAATCCGCGAGCATGTTGGAGGTCGGCAGGTAGCGGCCCGAGTCGAGCAAGGTGCGGGGCGTGGTCGCCTCGAGCTCCGTCACGGAGAAGGTGTTTTGGAAGCCTTCTTGCGCTGAGGTCTCGGTGGGCACGACGTCGTAGTAGCGCCAGTGGAACTTGCGCTTGTAGGGCCACCACTTGTTTGGTTTAGTCGAGGCTCGTCAGGTAAGAGAGAAGAGGGGGGGAAACCACTTACCCAGAAGTTTGCGGTGGCGTAAGGGGCGATCATGCCGTAAATGTCGCCGTCCAGGACTTCATCCTCTTCCAGACTACTACCATCAGCTTTGGTCCCCGGGGCTTGATTGACGATGAACTTACGTTTTCTGGTCGGCGTAGACCTTGAAATCGGGATAAAGCCTAAACTTCATCCTCACAATCACACTCAACAAGCGCAGCAAGCCACCCATCGCTGCCCTCATCCCTGACGATGTGCCTCAGCTCCCCGTTCCCGTCAATGACGTCCAGCTCCAGTACGCCCGCCGCGACCATGGAGTCCTCTCGGATGGATACTCGAGCGGTGCGCCCCCATCGCGACGCAACCGGCCAGCGTGATGTTCCAGTTCACGAGCGTGTAGCCCGCGCTGGCGCCGCGGGCGTGCAGGTACTCGGCGAGCTGGAGGAAGGTGACGCTGGCCTCGATGATGACGGTGCCGGCGGCGAGGTCGAAGTCGAAGATGCTGTTGACCTCCTCGGTGCCGATGATGACCGTGTTGGGGTCGTCGGAGCACAGGCCCGCGGCGACAGCATCGCGCACCAGGGACTGGATCTTGGTCACGGAGGTCGCGTTGTGGATTGCGGCTACGTCGTTGCAGGCCGGGAAGCCTGGCCCGTTGAAGGTGTTGTAGGGGATCGCGAGGGTTAGGGGAAGGGAGCAGGCGAGGAGGTGGAGTGGCTTCATTTTGGCGGCGTGAGTCTTCCGTGGAAGACGATGAGATGCGGGGATTGAGTGATGGAGCAATGAAGGTCCCATGCCCGAGAATCAAGAGAGTGGCGGTGGAATGGGGATGAAGTCGATGTTCACTTATACCACGCACACCGATCGCACTTGCTGATACCGAGTCTCCATCACCCGTCACTCAACCGCACCTCCCCAAACTGCCGCGGAACCAAAGACTCAAGCTTTCATGTGATGACGGCGTCAATCATCTATCTACAACGGAAAGACAGGACAGGAACATCACGTGGCATTCGATGCGCAGGTCATCTCGAAGGCGCGTCCGAAGACGGAAGGCAGGGACGGGACGAAAGGTGATCCAAAGTGAGCCAAGCCGGAAGAGAAGGCCTGACAGAGACATGGGTCCGATGGGCGATGTAACCTGTAGCTGGGGTTGGGAGATGGCAGTGTGGACGAGAAACGCGGGGAGAGGGGGAAGGAGAATCCTTCTTTTTTTTTTTTTTTTTTAATGTCCTTTTTGCATCCTTGCCTGCAAGTGCGTGTGACGAGGTTGAGTGATACCACGCAGATACGGGCTGAGAGACATACATCGTCCGTGAGCAGGGGCGATTCGTATGCACAGATTGGGCGGCTCATGAGAACAGGATAGTGTGTGGTGGTGTTGAATTTGGCTTTGATGCGCAGGAGCTTAACTAACGTAAGGTCCGCAACGATGGGCAGGGGTAGGAACTCTGGGAGGTAGGCTGGGGGAGATGGGATTGGCTGGTTGGCTGTCACTTTCGATGTAAGGTAAGCGTCGGTGTTCGAACGGGAGGGTGGGGTTTGTCGGCGAGCGGGGCAGTTTTCGGCCGGGTGACGGGTGAGGTCCGGTCACAACCATGAGCTTTCAGATCCGCTAGTCTCGAAATTCCAAACTTCCATGCCGCCGACAGACTGGCCTGTAAACGGCGAGTGGTTGGTTACCCGTTTGCTGTAAAGTCTCGGTCATGCAATCGGCCATCTGGAGGTGATTTAGAGTCCTCGCACAGCAGAAAAGCAAAAAGACCTCCTCGACGGGGAATTGAACCCCGGTCCCCGGCGTGACAAGCCGATATCCTCACCACTAGACTATCGAGGATTGAACGCTTTGAAGTGCGATGAAGTTGTGACGAGTGATCGTGACTTATGGTGCAAGAATTGCCTTCGTGGGGATTTAGGGTTGACTAGGGCGCTGTTCTGTAATGAAGAGGGTCCCACTATCATTTGGGTACCAAACATGCCGTCGCGGCATCTCTATGTCGACGAATCGATCATAGAGTTGCGGGAAAGTCGAGGTGGAAGCTGAAGCACGTTCTTTGGGTTCCGGATTATCATACAGTTGTAAAATTGTCCTTTCCCCAAACGCGCCGCTCAATCATTTCTATTTGGACCGGCTAAAAATCTTTAGAGTCGGGATCAGACCGCCGTGTTGCGGCAACGCGCCTGCGGTAGGTTAGTGTTGTTTTTCAGCGTACACCACAGTGTCGTTTTCCGTCTTGCTCGTAGTATTCCAGTCAAATTAATCTGGCACCGTTATGCAATGCCCAAGGCTCGCCTCAGAGGTTGTCCGCTCACAGAATGGTCATAAGACGAGTGGCATAAATGCTTGATGTTCTTTAAATATAGATAACAGCTCTTATAGTATTACTTTCATTCGCCCGCCATATCTTTCATATGCAACTAACCCCTCCTTGTTCAATCCATGACCACCCGAGCCCACTACGGATCATGGGGTGACAAATAAAGAGTTGCTTGACTTAAGATTGAAGCAATTGTCGATGATGCTGGGTTCTCTTGCTCACAGTTAGGTTCCGCGAAGAACGGAAGATGCCGCAGAGATTAAGCGTGGCTGGATTTCCTCAATATCATGTCACGGCCACTGTAAGTCTTCATCCGAAGCCTAGCCTTGCTCCTTCCGGATGCGAATGTGTTCATCTGAATCTATGAGCCTTACACGGAATCTGGTTTGAATGAATAACTCAGAATATGCAATCAATCAATGCTTTCCATGCAAATACGTGGACGTAACGAGCGTGAAACTGCATAAGTGTTTGCTGGTGCGTTCCTCAGAAGACACCGGCAGAACTCCACCAGTCTATGCCTCCATTGTCTGACTCCATGTATTGGCAAAGGTGGTAAAGGTCACGGGTTATGAGGCATCACGGGGGGCGGGGGGGGGGAGTCGTGTTTGCAGAGAAGCTTTCGAATATGCTACACTGGAAAGAACGGAAATAGCGTGCCACCAACGTTGTGATCCTTTATGTGCTCGGGGCTCAACAACATGAGAAGCCATTCGATTGACCGGAGTGCACGGAGGTATCGCAACTAATCGCGCAAAACAGTTAGACGGCAACCTATTGCGGAGGAGGAGGGCAGAGCGGATACCGCATCTGGTTTAATATCCGAAGAATTGAAGGATTCATGACTCTCAAGCCTGCCCAACTCAGGAAGCTGGGCTTGGGCCCCTACATATCTAGAGCAACTCTGATAGAAAATTCTAGCCCTTGTTGTTCTCACTCTCTTTCCACGGGGATCAAGTTGACCATAAGCGGTCCCTTCTCCCACGTCAGATAAGCCTTCTGCTCAACCCAGCGTTCCATCCCGGAACACATCTTCAGGTCGTAGTGCCAGAGCGTCTTCGCGAGCATCAGGCGAAGCTCAAGCCACGCCAGACTGGGTTACTATCATTAGTGCCACCCTTTCGAGGACGTGGAGATGGTATACTCACTTCTTCCCAATGCAATTCCTCGGGCCGTACGAGAATGGCTCATGGACCTCCCTCTTATCATTCTTCCACTCTGGATCATCCTGGTGGATCCAACGCTCCGGAATGAACTCCGTAGGCCGGGCCCAGTTATCCGCATGTCGGAACGCAACGTACTGGTTCATCGACACCCAAGTCTGCAACACCAGACGTCAGTCCAATTACCACAGCAAGCATCGATAAGAGTCAAAAACTCACACCTCCCGGAACGAGCTCGTCGCAAATCTCCGCCCCGCCTCCGGGTACAATCCTCGGCATTCCCCCGCCACCAGGATTGTACACCCTCAATCCCTCCTGCAGCACCGCGTTCAAGTACTGGAGCTTCTGCAGCGAGTCAATGTTGATATCCTCCGTCCTCGCAAACGCCTCCCTGATTTCCTTGGCGAGAAGCCCATACACCCTCGGGGTCCGCATGAGGTAGTACGCGACTCCCGAGAGCACCGTCGCCGTCGTCTCGGTGCCCGCGACCATGAACATGGCCGCGTTCGCATGCATCTCCCGGAGCGACAACCCCTTGCTCTCGTCCCCGCTATGCTTGAGCACGAAGCTCCAGATATCCGGCTTGGGGTGGTCCTTCAACTGGAGCCGCCGGTCCACGAGCGCGCCCGCGAAATCCATGTGGTCCTGCGCCGCCCTCTTCATCGGCGCCGCCAGGACCTTCTCGACGAGCGGTCCCAGAACGGGGAACTCCAGCAAGATGACGCAGAAGATGATGTACTTCAGCCCCGAGAACAGGTTGTGCACCCAGGGATGGTAGTCAGCCCTCTCCAGCAGCAGCAGGGGCTCGCCAAAGGTGAGGTCGGCCATGATGTCAAAGGTGCAGAAGTTGAAGAGGTCGACGATGTTGATGCGGCCGTGGCGCTGGTTCAGCGACGCCATGGTCTCGACCATCTGGTCCGCGTACTTGACGAGGAGGGGCTCCTGGGCCTTGAGCGCCGTGTTGCTGAAGGCGTGCGCGAAGATGCGGCGCTGGCGGGTGTGGTCTTCGGGGAGGGTCGTCACGAGGCTGTCGCGGCCGAAGGCGTCGCCGCCGAAGAAACGCATGTCCTTGTACATTTCCGACTTGAGCGGTCGGCCGAGGATGTCTTTCCATGCCTGGGCTTGGGGGATGTTAGTGTGTGTGCGCTGCAACATGATGGAGGAGGTGATGCGACTGCATACGTTGGATGTAGGAGAGCTCGTTGGGAGCCACGCGGACGGTGCCCCGGTATGCCTCGTGGATTTCTGCTGCTTTCGTGCCGTAGATGCCTCGAAGCATGCAGATGTTCTTTGGTAATGGGCTGGCTCGCCAAAGGAGAGGGCCTGGATAATGCCGTAGCGGATGGAAAAATACATTGTATACGCCCAGCAAGGAATACTGCGAATGGGTTAGACGGGGTTTCCCACGCTGGCCGGTTTACTTACGTAGACGACTGTGAGCACGACGACGTATATCGCGAGGATTCCGTAACTCAATGTCATCTTGTTGCTTTTTCTACAACGTAAGGTCTACACGGATATTGATATTTGAAAGGCCAATCTATTGCTCAAAAGTTCTAGCACAGCTCATATCTATCCTGTCAAACGGCTAATAGCCACGCAAACAGCCGCTGAACTAGGGTCCAGAAGTGAACGAATACGAATTCGATGCGATGGTTCACCAGCTACCGAACACCAACAAGCTCAAAAGTAACTGCACAGGGTTTGCGAGGTGAGCGACTCGAAACCCAAACCCAACCAGGACGCGTCGGTTTCAAAGAACAGAACAACCTCAGCCTAGAAGAACAAACCTCCAACTGTTTTGCTCCGAGCCGCTGGCATGGGCGCTGTCACTGTCCGCCTAAGCTGGTTGTCCCGCCCGCGCCGGAACGCCGGGAGCTGGGTTTTGACAGCCACCACATCCACTCGGTCGGATCCCGCGCCGAACAGCAAGGCGGTAGACGATTTCCTCTTTCAGCTTGTCGCTGCGGACCTTTGCGACAGACGGCGGATAACGTCCACTTGTGCTTTTCGATGATGGGTTGGTGTCGTGCGTGGGAGGCAACGCACATGCTGGGGGAGTCAAATGAGGTTAACCCTCTCAACGACCGAGCATTGAACTCCATGGCTGAATTCGGTCGGTAGGTTCAGAGTTGCAGTTTGACAAAAAAGAGTGAGCTGTACTTCAGTAAGTCAGCCTAAACGGCCTCACACGATACTTTTTTCGAACGCGGACGCGTGACTAGCTTTCCAGTTATTATATAAAGTGTATTGTGCATAGTAGAGCACATGAAGTGGGTTAAATTTATGTGAGAAAGTGTAATTACTTACCCCCTTGTGGCTGAACATGGTGGGTGGCAAAAGGCACCAGAAGTGAGCTGTAAGTCCTGCTCAGCCAGCAGCCCATGCACATCACACCAGCTTTAGCGATAAGGCGTGATCTACCTTACTCGACCCCTCCCCCGCCATGCATCTCTGACGCCACGGAGTCTCGATACCTACGTCACGACAGAAGGAGGTGAATGTATCTCTCCCTCGCATTCCCCTCGTCTCTCCCTAGAACTCCTCCAATTAAATATCTCGAACGGAGCCGCATTCCAACAGCGTTTGAGAGTGGACAGAAATAGAAAGCGGGAAATAATCCGGAGAGGAAGGAAATCCAACGACGCGCAACCATGTCTCCGATCCTTATTGTTGGCGCAACTTGAGGTCTCGGAGCCGCTCCGACGAAGCAATATGCTGCGTATCCCGAAAACACCGTCTACGGCACGACGCGTTCCAAGGTCGGCCCAGAGACGGGTTTCCCGGAGACAGTCAAATGGCTACCGGAGGTGAACCTGATGAATTCCAACGTCGGTGACCAATTAGTCAGTCTACTGGGCGGATCGAAGCCATTGTCGGCAGTGGTACGTGGTCACTTATACGCCGGAGATCAATTGCAGCGGAGTCTGACACCGGCAGATCATTACGGCGGGCTATTTCTCGACTGAGGACCTCAGCAGCGAAAAAGGCCCGAACTGGTCCGAAGAGCAGCGCATGTATACGACGAGCTCTATCGCGCCCGTCTTCATTATCCATGCGCTCGTGCACGCTGGATTGCTTCAGAAGGGTTCGAAGGTCGTGCTCGTCTCGTCAGAGTCCGGGAGCATCACCCTCAGACACGAAAAAGAGGGCGGCGGCAACTATGCGCACCACGCGAGCAAGGCCGCGTTGAACATGGTTGGTAAGCTACTCAGTCTCGACCTCAAGGACAAGGGCGTTGTTGTCAGCATCGTCCATCCGGCTTTCAAGCGGACAGAGATGACCAAGGTAGTCGGATTCGACAAATACTGGGATGACGGAGGTGGTGAGTGCATCTCTCGCTATGTCTCTAACCGATGGTGGATTGCTAAGGTCCGGGTGCGCAGCCGTGACCCCCGATGAGGCGGCCGAGAGTCTCATCGCCTGGACGGACAAGCTTGACATATCCAAGACAGGCGAGTATTGGGCGCCGAGAGGACCGGGTAAGTGCCGATTTGTTTGTTGCACCGTCTGGAGGACAAGACATGTTGACTGATGCGCTTTGCCGAAGGTGACATTGGCACGGCCGAACCGGTACTCGGAAAGCGGCTCTCAACGCCGTTGCATCTGCCTTGGTAGTGGCCAAGAATGATCGAGACGAACAAGTCCGAACGTCTGGATCTTGTCCGTATGCTCCGTACTGGGGGTTTCCCGTCAGGTCAAGACAGGCTTCATGGATGTTCGGTCGGGCTGAGAGCAAGGCTCTTCGGTTCCGCGGGGGTCCCGGCCGTGAACTGCAGGTGTGTTGGACGGCAAGGAGCAGGTTTCTTGTGATTTTGACACATAGAGTCCGAGTCGAGCTCGGGCTTAGCGGGCATTAGTGGTGCTTCATTGTTCATCGCCGCAAATGAGACGAACGACTCGCTTGATTGTGTCCCCGCATTAGAGTGGATGGAGAGCATGGCCGGGATGCTGTAGTGGCCACTCAGGCGTTGGCGACGGCACGAAAATAGGGGAGATGATGGATGGGTCGCATGGTCCACGATGGGGACGAGAAAAGAAAGGACAGGGTTGGAGTCCTCTTAGTAACCTTTATGTCCGAATTGGAGTCCTCATCAGGTGGAATCGCGTAGCAATCCGCCAATCTCTGCAAGATCGCATCTTAAAAGTTGGCGCGTCGTCCAGCTCTTGCACTTCATTACCTGATTGATCAACTACCGCAGCTGAAGATATTAATCCAGTCACCCATGATCGGCTTTTATATGAACAAGGCCTATTGTCAGATTTTCCTCCAATACTCTCGTCGAGAAGAAGCTCGCTTATGTTTCAGATTGGCGGATGACGCTGTCTCCTAGTGCTCCGAGGAGCGCCGCAATAACGAGAAGCCGCAATAAGGTTGCAAGGGCGGTCTTGCATCACCAACGACTTCTCGAGGGATTGTTGTTGTTTGGTTGTTGCCAAGTGTTACAAGACATTCGGCATGGGCTCCAGAAACCCGGGTGCCATCGTGTTGCCTGCCTGCATTTGTTTGCAGCGGCTTGCGCTTTGTGAGCAGTACCGTCTATCTCTGGCATGCGAGAGGCTGAGGTCAAATGTTGGCCTTCTCCGTCATCGGAGCTTGCCAGCTGCCCATTTGCGGCCCTGCCTAGAGGTCGGCAGTTGCTGAGTGAGCTTTGCGTCGATCGATAACCACATACGTTTTCTCACTCAGGCTTTTCATGTTTCTCCAGCAAACAACTAAAGAGGACAAAGCGAGTTCGACGCACTGATGATGAGAGAAGTGATCGTTTGCGCTTGGTGGAAGCTGAGATCGAGAAGTCAAAGGGATCTATCCGATGAAGAGTGACTATTGGACGCCAACGAGACGGCTGGGCCTTGCGGGGAACGAACGGGCTCTAGAATCCTGGAAGCGTCACGCGTTAGACGGGAGACGAGCTCTCGTAGGTTAGTTGCGGTGACGATAACTACTGTGCCTATGCAGACACACCCGTGGACACACGCTGGAAATCCGCCAGTTCGGAGGTGCAAACCAGTAGTAAAACCGGGCTGGCCGTGTTGCTGCAGTGGCGGCGCGCCGAGGTTGGTGGTGATGAATGGTACCTGGGGCATTGGAGCATCTGGAGCTGCGGCTGGCCTGACCTGCACCCCATGCTTCCTTAGCGCAGTCAACGGGACAAGGGGGCCCAACACGAAGTTGTGTCCAGTGAATTCGAAAGGTTCTGGCGACGAACCAGGACCCTGTGTTACCCTCTGATTTTTTCGTCGTCTTCAGGTGCTGACACCTGAAAGAACATGGACCTAGGCGGACGAAGAGCTCCCCTCAGCTCCATGCATCATATTGATCGAGATGCAGAATGGTGTCACCAGTTTGACGACTCGGTTGAAGACGGACGGGTTCCTCGGGACGAGATGCTGCTGTTACGTATGTGAGCCGCCTGGTCAAAGAAAAGACGACAGGAGATGAGAATAAGCTGGGTCCAAGTGGATGCACAAGACTACCTACCTTAAGGTACCTTACCTCACCTACCTAGGTACCTAGGCCTAGGTACCCTGGGGTTAGGTAGGTACCTACCTACCTGAGGCGAGGTCAGGTACATGCCACAAGTACCTTTTTGACACCGAGCCAAGACAAGGTAGCGTAGCCTATCTAGGTAGAGAAGGGCTCGGTCGGTTATAGCCGGCGTGTGCATAATTGCTATGGCTCATGCTCCGTCTGGACTTGGAGGGAGGACGTGAGGACGGGTGGAAGCCTTGTCGGTAAGATGGGTTCAGCGTCGGTGGGCACAGAGGACAGATGATGGTGCTGTTCGTCTGGTGTTTTGGGCTGTGGTCGAGATGAGCAGGTGGTATTATTTCGTTTGTCGGTAGATTTCTGGGACTGTGTCGATTCGCAGCAGGTCATCATCTGTCAACTGCACTGTCGTCTTATTTTGCGGAACTCCATTTGCAAGCGAGACCACCCTGTCGTTCGACCGACCGCCAATTTGTCGAACCGGCTCAGGATAATTAGGATTAGTAGGGGTCCTGGGGTGTGTAGTCGGCACGTCTGATCTACACCCCGGTCGACCGATGACCATCACTCCCGCGTTGGTTGTTGCTAGTGTTCCAAAGCCCATCCCGCGATGCCATTTTGAGTGTAGACTGGCAGACAGACTTGCAGAGCGGCGGTGGATATTCCGTTTGTTGAACATGCTGCTGCAGCTGAACCCAGTTTAAAACCACAGGCTGCGCGTGGGAGAAAGGGCCAGGCCTCGAGCTCGAGCTCGAGCCAGAGCCAGAGCTAGAGTCAGAAAGTGAAAATGAAAGTGACAGGGCTAGAAAGGGATTGCTGTACATTGCACACGAAGGACGATGTCTAAGCAGTTGCCTTTGAGCTTCTGTTCCTGCTGGATGATGTTGTGAGCCTGCATCCGATGTCGTCCAAGAAACGGTCAGCAACGAGTAACAGGAGAGTAGCTTCTCCGGAGGGATGCAATGACCGACCACGCCATGCCATGCTGCTTGCCCACGATGCAGCCACAAGCCTGGGCTGAGAGGAAGAGGAGGGGCTCTGAGCTGAAGAGGCGACTGACAGTCAAACTCAGCGTTGAGAAGAAGTGTCGGTCCATGTCGAATGTGCGGTAAGGTACCTTACCTGACCTTGAGTATTCGTTCCTAGGTCGAAGTGAGTGGCCCCCTGTCGTTGGTCTTGGGTCTTGGGTTCTGGGTCTTGCGTCGTGGGCTTGGGACTGGGTGGTGTCCGGTCCCGTCGGGTCGTTCTGATGAGGAAGGCGATCGGAGCGGGTGGAATGCGCGGGGATCAGAGCTGCGTCGTTAGGATGTTTCCTGCTGTTTCTTCCTTAATTTTTTTTTGGTTGCTTCTTTCCTCGGTCTGCTTCTGGCTCCCGGCTCCCGTCCGTTCTAAACAAACTAATACTAATAAAATCATCGCTTCTTGCCTGTTTGTTAGCTCCCCCGCCTGCCTACCTTAGTACTTTAGCCTCCTGTCCATTCGTTCTGTCCTTCTTTTTCGATTCTTTTTCCCCTTCCCTCCTTCCTCAACTGGACTCGACTCTTGCCCTCGCCTTAGGTTCTTTCCTGCCTTCTAAGGTTCTTGCCCTCGTGCTCCTTCTACCTTAATCCGAGCTTTGTTCCTACCTTTGCTGCAAAGCGGCGCCGAACACGAAACAATAAACGAAGTACACCTCTGAGCTGAGTCGTGGCTTCCAACTTACCTCACCTTACCTTCCTTACCTTACCTACCTAAAGGTACCTTGACTGCCCTCCCTCGCTGTACATCTTTCTCTACCTCACATTGTCCGCCGACTGTACTCGTCGCGACCTCGACCTCTCTTCTACCCGCTGTCCTTTCAGCTGGACTCGAGGAGCCTCCTTCTCTCACCCGACATCTCGAATATACTATATTCTCTCTTCTTCAACATCCTCCACCACCATCGAATTCTCACCACCGCGCCACATCAAATACTCCGTTCCAACGCCCCGACGCCAGCAATTTCCAAAGCTTCGACTTCCGTCGGCAATAGCGACAGCAATATATATCCACGATACCGAACAGGAACCACTCAGCAGAGACACTATCGCGTATCCCGAGGTCTGATCTACCACTTCAAGAAGGGAGAGAAGAACCGCTGCCAAACGGCCAACCCCGAGACGCCAGCTCATCCCAGCAGCCGGTACCGAGACAAACTTGGGCAGCACGGCCGCCTGTCTGCTCACGACGCAACCCCGTTGGGTCTGTCGTCCGACTTGACAACCGCACGCACCAAGAAGTTGGGTCGACCCGGCTCCGTGTTGCAGGCGCACCGAGCCCGTTGCACACACGTACACAACACCAGGCGACGCAGCTACAGACACTGGTACAAGAAATCCCTGCTGGGGGTGCTTTGAGGCTTGCTTTTTTGGGTTACCTGGATCTTCGATCGCCAGCATATTAGCTCGTCGATTCGCGTTAAAAGGAAAAATCTCTTGCCGCGATCTAATTAGGAAAACAAAAGCAAAGAGTCGCAAAAAGAAGGTGAGCTTGCTTTCCCTCTTTGGTCCACCAGCATAGCAACCTCAGGCTTTGGTCGCGCGCCCGGCGGTCCATCCACGGCTTCGCCCATGCTTCGCGATCCCCAATCCGAACCCTCCCAAAATCCCCAATCCCGTTCAAGCAGCCAAGCAGCCAAACCCCCTCAACCTCGCCCGTGGATCCCCAGATCCACCGCGTCGACCATCCAAATTCCTAGTTAATCCAGCTAACCAGCATGCTAGCAATCTCCCCCTGAATCCGATAATCCATCCGATATCCCATTAGGCCCCCCCCCTCCGAACCAAAGGGGCCCCAATCCACCATCCAGATTCAACAGGGCAGCATCAGCTGCATTACACCGCATACGATATCCCATATTCATTGGGCTCATCAACGTTACTTCCGGGCGTCGACTCCCCTTTTCTTCTTCTTCCTTTTCCCTTTCGGCTTTCCCCCTTTCGAAGCCGTATCCTACCCCGACAGGTCACGCTCAGCTCCCCAGCAGCACATCGATTACCGCCGGCTCACGCTTGCACCTCGCAGGACCTGCACCTGCCCAGGAACCGTCGGGTGGCCCCCAAAAACCCGTTGTTTGGCGTCCCTGCAGAGGCATGACGCTAGGAACGGGCATCTAGTCCAACGAAATCCAAGCTTGCAAGCAACGTCTGTCGCTCACTAGGCCAGCTCCCCTTTTTTCTTGTACCCGCGACAAAAGGCCGATCCCTTGACTTCAATACTACAACGCTTGTCTATCCTCATTATTTATCCCTCCCGTCCACGGCACGGGTACCACACCTCACAACCGCCAAAATGTCAACCGCACAATCAGCACAGCCAGGTAAGCCAAGCATCAAGCACTGACTGTTATGCGCCTGGCACCACTCCCACCCACCACAACCCCCTTTCTTCCCTGCCTGCCACCATCTTCCCAGATTTTAACACCTTTGACTTTTTGCCCTGTCCAACGGGAGGAGAGCCGCCCTTTTCACTGCCTGCACTGCCGCCCAAGCAAACGCAAGCACCACGCCCGCTCCACCCAATCGTCGAACCTGCTGTGTCATGTAGACGGCCTTCTTGTTTCATATCCCATCCCCCTCGCCGTCATTCGCATGCACGGTGCCTTCGTCTCCTGTCTCTTAAACAAACAAACACTGACTTTACTTCCTTGGAAAAGGCCATCAACCTAGCAGGTCGACCGGCTTAACGCTCAATCTTTCATCCAACAACCCCTTTCGCAATCGCGCCGCCTCCCCACTCCTCTCCTCCGGCGCTACCTATAGCAATACCTCGCCCGCTTCGCCTTTCGACGACCCTCCTCCTCGACCTGTCTCGCGCAATCCATTCCTCGATCCATCATACTCGTCTAGTCAACCAAATTTGATCGGAGCTGGTACCATGGCACCAACGCTTGACCAGAAGGCATCGTCGCCTACCGCCGAGGAACTTTTCGTATGTGCCCAATTGTTTCCTTCTGCGGTGCGACTCGAGTGAACCGAAAAACGACCGGTCGCGTTCGATTTCTATTGGGTTACTGACACATTCATCGCTTAGGACGGTCTCAACATCAACGACAAGAAGCCAGCACGCCCCGATGGAGGCCGTCCCTCGGCGAGCCGTCCTCCCGTTCCTCCCGGCCCCAGCCGTCGCGGTCCCCCGCCCCCGGGCCATCGCCCCTCGAGGTCTCAGGAAGAGGCGATGAGACAACGGAGAATGCAAGGCAGCGGCAGCGTCAGCGGCGGACCTCCCCGACCATCCGGACCCCCGGGCTCTCCTCAACGCCGGCCTCAGGAGCGTCGCCCACGCCGCAACTCGGATTCCTCGCTCCTGATCGACATTGAGAACCCGCTCACAGACGAGGAGAAGAAGGCCAAGGAAGCCAGACGCCGTGAGAAGGAGCGCCGCGCTCGGGAAGGAAAGGATAAGGACCCCAAGAAGCCCAGCCGCAGGATCGATATCATCGATCAATTGGACGCCACCAGCATATATGGCACTGGCCGTGAGTTTGATCATCTCCCATCGGTGTCTTGATACTAATGGCTTTAGTGTTCCACCACGATGGACCATTTGACGCCGCGAACCCTCATCGTAACCGAAAAGGCAGCCGACGCGCTCCCATGCAAGCATTTGCCAAGGACTCTCTGAACATGTCTTTGGGAGGAGCTGGGCCCCTCAACAAGCGCCCCGACCACGCCACCTTCATGGGCAACAATGACGGAGATGCATCTGCAGACTATGCGACCGCAGCAAAGGACCCTTACACGCAGCTCAAGGAGCAGCCAGCTGTGTTTGATCCTCGCGCCCGTAGCTCCATCCTGCATGGCGAGGAAAGCATGGGTTTGGGTACTTCAACCTTCCTCGAGGGAACTCCGGCTGCTCGTGCTGCAATCCAGCGCCGCGAGGCTGAGCAAGCCCAGCAGTTTGCTTCTGATGGTCTGAAGCGCAACAAGTCGATTGCTCAGCGTATTCGTGGCATGAAGAGAGAGCCGCGCGAGTACGGCGCCTCGGGTCGTATGACGAACCCCGAGGGTGCTTACCACTCTCGCAGATCGCCGAACAGTGCTGGACCCTCTACTAGCATTTCCTACTCAAGCGAGCAGAATCCGTTCTTCTCTGAGTATGGCAAGGAGCCCGAGAGCATCTCAGTCCGACGTACCGATAATGGTGCTGTGTCTCCTGGAACGCCTCCTGCAGTCCCCCGTCGAGGATCTGCCAATGGCCTCGAGCGTCGCGCCACGACCGACATGAAGTCGCCAACTGATGAGGCCCCTAGCAAGCCGTCCGGTTTTTTGTCCCGTGTCAAGAGTCTGAAGGGAGGACGCAGACGCCAAGCCTCTGATGCAATGGCTCCACCAGCCCCTGGAACTGCTGCTTAGTGGAAACGCAGACCTTAGGAAGCTGGCAAAAGTTACAAAGCGTCCAAATATCGAGGAAGCAATGCGCGCACAGCCCATATTTATCTCTCTGAAAAGCAATCGGCTGCGCTTGGGTCAACGAGGACCAGAAGAATTACTATTCCCTTCTGAACTGATAACACTACACTTTTTTTTAACACAACACACCAGATAATGAGCTTGATCACGACAGTGTTGTCCACAAAGTCCACTTCTGGATCACGCGGGAGTGAATACCGATTGGGATATCGGATTGGTTTGGGTGGCTATTGGAGAAGCCACTAGGACAAAGGGTCGTTGGAGATCAAGCAGGCAGGGCATGTGGATGCGCCTAGTTTTAAGGCTGCCTGATGGGTGATACCTTTCTCGTGAATAGTCCATATTTTCTTCAGGGGAAGATCAGTCTTGTCTTCCTGATTTCAGGCCCAGAAGAGACCCCCTCTGCACAATGGAAAGGAATCATAGAATGGGCAGCCAACAGTCCGTCAGCAGATTGTTATGAATTAGCTCTATTGAAAATTGAGACCACTATTGAGCCTCAGACTGCGTTCGTCCCTTTATTGTGTGTGATATTTTTGGGATTTGAGATCAGCTTACTGATGCGAAAGGCTAATGTGCATGGTACCTAGTGATTACATTGAGTTTCTTTAAGGGTACTTTGTTATCTGTTATCTAAAGAGGGTGTAAATGAGATGGGTGTGCATGAGCAAACTCTCTTGCAACAAAAAGAGATGATGTCATTGAGGTTGGCTGGAAGTCCTTTCCGATGGGGGATTACCCCCAGCTTCCCCAAAAGTTTAAATATCCCCAGTCATGTGACCCATCAACATTCTTCCTGCAGCATCAGCCACTTGAGGCTGGGGCGGGCATTCAAGATCACAACAGCAGAATCAAGCCAACTATTTTTTGGCCGAGTCTCAAATCGGAAAATCTCCAGAAATGACCAGCCTCGAAGTTCCGGTAGATTCTATTCCCGGACGCCAACGCCAAGTTTGACGGTGCTGAGCCGGGTGTGTGCGACTCAGGCAGTTATGGTCGACAATGCAGCACCGGCGGCAGATGACCTGGTCGCATCCCAGGCGAGTTCTCATTTTCAACTGCAGCCAATTACGGCGGACGTTCTCCTTCGCCGCGAGACGAAGCGAAGAGATGCGCTCAAGGAGAGGGGGCCCGTGAAACTCGGATGTCACGGGGTGGACGAGTACGTTCTCATGGGCGGACTTGAGCGCGGAAGCGTGGTCGGGATCAGTTCGGAGAGCGAGCAGATTGGGCTGCTGGTATGTATAGGCTTGATATGAAATTTTTTGCTGTTTTCTCGCTGACCGAGTCGAGGTAGGTTTCCATGCAAGCCCTGGCACATGAGCTCTGCGGCAGCGATTCGAGTGTGATGGTCGTGACAGCGCAGCCTCCTGCTGCCATTCTGCCCACGTTGAGAGATGCCGTGAAAACCGAGCTAAGGGCGCTTGGGGTTCTCTCGGGGGATGTCAAGAGCAGACTGAGATCTTGTCTAGAGCGTGTTTCGGTCTCCAGAGTGTTCGATCTGGACGGGTTATGGGAGGTTCTTGGTGACTTGGACATTCCTCCCGGGAGCCCCATCTCGGAAGACTCCTTCGTCCCTGAGGAAGATGCAGAAATTCTGCCATCAGAAGGGAGAATTTTTGAGTCACAACCTCAATCCAAAAGGATTATGCTGCCAGACCTCAAGCCTGGCCCGGAGGCACGTCCCATACCAGAGAGAACGGAGATTGCAGATAGCGATGATGAGGAAGCGTTTTCGCCGATGCTGCCGCCTTCATCGTCGGAATTGTCAGAATTATCACCGCCACCGTCGTCAATAGCCTCGATGCTCGCTGTATCTGAGCCTCGCGACATTCCCGAGGCTTCCGGCGGTCAAGGACCTGAAGATGAGATGCAGATACAAGCCGCCCTAGGGGAAGAGCCTCGTGCAGCGGCGAAGGAGCCAGCCGAGAACCAACAGGCTAGGACTCAGAGTCCCTCGAAAGAAGACGCGACGAGCCCCCCTCCGCCGGATGTCATTCTCATCACGCACTTTTCCAAGCTCATGACCGCTCTCTTCACACGCCTCGACCGGACGTCCGCTCACGATTCTCTACAGTCCCTTTCGGACTACCTGCGATATCTCTCCCGCAGCCTGTCAACGAGCCCACTCATCGTGCTCCTCAACAGCACCAGCTCTTCCAAGAACGATACCTCGACACAGGCGGAATCGTCCACCGTGCAGAACCCGTCGAATATCGCCAATGGCCAGACAGAAGAACATCCGCCACCGCCAATGGTCGAAAGCCCGATGAAGAGCGGTAGCAGACCCATCGAGCAGTCGCTCTGCTCGGTCTTCAACCCTCCGCCGCTGGACGTTCATGGATACAATAATCGAGCCCTCTCGCGAAGGAACAAACCCACGTTCGGCCTCGTCTTTTCACAATTTCTCGACCTGCATCTTTTATGCACCAAAGTGCCCCGCACCAAAGATGACGGCGAGAAATTGTTTGCAAACCCTGCAGCCGACGACGGTAAAGCTGTCAAGTTTACGTGGGTCATAGAGGTGCTCCTCGATGAGATGGGTGTTTGGGGAGAAGAAGGCCCTCAAGGGGCTAGGAAGTGCAGAGAGCAGAGATGGACGCCGGTGGATGTCACGGCGGGGAGGATAGTGGACACGTTCACTGGGGTTGCGGAGAAGAAAAAGGAAGTCGGGGATGTGAGGGTTGTCGGCGGCTTTGGTGGTCCCCGGGTCTGAGTTGGCGGGCCGCAACTCGGATTGCCTCTACGCAGATCAGACCTACCTTAAACAGCCAGCCAGTCGTGGAGAAAGGCTCAACGCGAAGAGCAAGCGGATGCCTATCAGTCTTGGCGGCATCGAGAACCCCTGCATCTTATGCTGCATTCTTGTTGCCGCAAGGCAGCTGACAGCACCTTGTTGTCCCATCTGCTCATATAAAGAATGACTCTTACTAACTTAGGCGTCTGTTACAAATTACTCCGCATTAAAAACGGAAGTGGTGGAACGCCGAGGAGCCCGCGTGCCGCGATGTGTGTGGCCTGGGCTGTGTGGACCCTGATGGCCCGCGCCGGGGTCTTACACCACAGTCCTTCTTCCTCGTCCTCCGAGCACTGCCAACGCATTCCGCAAGCAGATATTACGCGGATGGGACCGATAAAACCGAGTCGTCTTTAGCCAGAAAATCCACAAAGGTTGTCTCCGTCTGAAGAAGCTTTTTCTCTTTGGGAAATATTTCGTTGCATATAAGTGGCTGAACAGCCTGCTTCCATGAGGCATCGTGTACATCTCTGTTTCGATACCTCTTCTACCTTACGCCACGCCCTATCCACGAAACTGATACACCACGTTCGTTCGTCATCTGTGCCGTCCAATATCAAAGTCGAGGAGAGGTCCGGAGAAATGAGATTGGCAAGCTTGCTGCCTTTGGCGGCGACGGCTTCAGCTGTTGCTCTGCCTGGGGATGGCTCGAAGAACCACCAAGCCACTACGGAAGAGCAGGTGCCGCCGGTGTCCACCTGGGACTCCGTTCCCGTGAAAGATGAAGTTCTTCCGTCGATTGACGAGCTAGTCGATTCCCTTGGAGGAATTCTCGTCCGTGCTGCTGGGGCGGTGGCGAGGACTGCGCGGATCCTTTCGTGGTCTGCCGGCAATATCGACGACTTCCGAACTTCTGTCCCCGGGGTAACACTGACACCTCGGGACCTTGCCCCGAGTCGAGATGTCGTAGAGACGGTGTATGAAATCATACGGGAAAGCGGACAAGCAAGGAGATTCTCAAAGCTTTTGGATGGACATGAGAAGCTCCGCGAGAGGCTGGGAGATGCGGATCAGGAGATCACCGTCTTCGTGCCTACGAACGAGGCAATCCGGAAACTGGAAGGTCTCGAGCGGAGTGACGAGATCTTGATGGAGGAGATTCTTGAGTATCACGTCGGCTTGGGGAAGTATTCGATCGACGCTCTCAGAGAGGCACATACGGTGTCCACCATGTTAAAAGAAGGAGAGATGGGGCGCCAGCAAAGACTCAGGTTTGAGTCGGATTTCGACAGAATTAACATCAACTTTTACACCCAGATCTCGGCAGCAGATTCCGTGAGTTTCTTTCTCTCTCTCTCTATCTCTTTCTCTCTTTAGCCGTCAACCTGCATGGCTTACCGTATTGGTAGAAACAGGCGAAGAACGGCATCGTACACTTTGTCGATGACGTTCTCGTACCACCGCCGCGACACGACAAGTTCATCGAAGCGCTTCCGGAGCGGTTGGGAACTTTTGCAAGGGCGATGACGCAATCTGGTGTCAACGGCGAACTGCACGCTCGTGCTCATGGCGGTATCACGGTGTTTGCGCCCTTGAACAAAGCATGGGACGCGCTCGGGGCTGAAGCGAGGAACTTTTTATTTTCACACGAGGGAGCAGGGCACTTGAGGGCCTTGGTCAGCTATCACGTCGTGACGGACACGGTCCTTTACTCGCGTGTCCAGTCCGAGGCCACTCAAGACTCCCAGCGGGCTCGTCTGGGGTCGCAGTCGTGGGAATCTGGGACTCTTCTTGAGGGCGCCAGGATCTCGTTCGCAATCGGCTCAGAGACGTCGGAGGGCCTGAGGGTGAATGGGGAGAAAGCCTCGGTGAGAGATTTGCCTGCGAGGAACGGTGTGATTCACCTGCTTGATGGACTTCTCTTTCCATCAAAAGATGGGAACGGCTCTTTCGACAGAGCTAGAGGCATGGGCGTTGGAGAGCTCAGGGAACATCTACAGCCCTTTATCCGGATCAACAACGGGTTTGAGAGCAATGAGTTGTAGATCAGAGATGATGAGGTTGAGAAGAGAAGGGAATCTATGTATGTGTTCTCATCGGGTTTAGCAAACTAGTTGGGTTGGTTGGGTGTTTCAAACGGGCGATTTTTCGTTTACTTATCAAGACACATTTCCTAACAAGTAAGTGTATATCGGAAGAGAACGTGGATGACGACTCAACTCAATTATGTGCCTGCTAGCCGATTGAAAGTTTGCTGCGTGATGCTAGGTTCAGTTCCAACGGATGGATGTAAGTGAGTTGAAACATATAGATGAGGCCAACGGTTCACTGTGGACTGAGGAAAAGTGTCTTTCAGCAGGGGTTAAAGTCGATTACAGGAGATCTGAAACGGACATAATCCAAACAGACTACTAATCTACTAACGTTGTGTTAGATAAACAAGAGAGTGTGCGTGCAGCTGGGTGTTGTATTCGCGCATCACGGCAACGTCGCTTCTCGTAGAGACTAATATTAAGCTAAAAGTTATTATAATTCTCTACTCGAAAAAAAAAGAGTGTGATCAGTGGGAGGCTTGAACTCCCGACCTTGGCATTACTCAACATATCAGATGACATATTAGTACCACGCTCTAACCAACTGAGCTAACCGACCCGTTTCCGAGTTGGTGAATACTGCACATATTTCATATATGAGCGAGAAACAACGTGGTTGTGGGGGACTTTGGGTGACGTGGACTCGCGTAGCCCTACTGGATGGGTCTTTCGGCGAAATGGACTTGTAAAATGATCCATTCGAAATGAACATGGAACCGCAATATGAGAAATCCACGGTGATGGTTTCAACGCCGCTGAACAGCCTGAACTTACACTATAACTGGGCCCGTACCATTTGGAGAAAGGGTCATTTTCGATGACGGCCTAGGGTTCGCCGGGGACCCAAGCAATCATCCCAGTCAGACGAGACGGAGGAAAGAAGGTGAGGGGCATAGATAAGCAAATCGAGATCACGAATGAGGGGTAGCAAAGCAAAAGAGCATGACGGTGCGCTCAGTGTTTACCGCCAGAGCTATCATCTGATGTTTATAGACTTTGCTGGCGGTGAGAATCAGCCTCAGATGTCAGTCACCCTCTTGCGCCTCCAGAGCCGAACAGAAAGCGGCGGTTCAAAACTCCAACAGCAAGGTTCCAACAGACATTTCGAGGAGAAGCAAGGTTTCGTTCCAGATACAGTCTGACGTTTGCACAAAGTCGACAAGCAGGTTTCACGATGAGTAGAAAACGAGGGCCAAAACAGGGACATCACCGGCCGAGGCGATTCCAGGCGTCTGGCGCGGTGGGGCCGATGACCCTGCATCCCAGCCACTGAGAATACGCCCCTGGTCCGAGGCCTCGCACCGAGTGGTGGCAGCGGGTGTGGGTACCTGCTTCCGTGGGTGGGGCCCTCCGTGGTTGGTCCAGCGTTTTAGGTTGGGAAGAAAAGGCACTATACCTCCACAAGGATCAAAAACGTTAGCGTATTACTTCGCCCCACAACACCCACCACTTCCACATCTAATTGGCGAATTTTTGGCCAAAGTACTCTACAGCTATGTTTTTGCAGTAAGTGACCTTTTTTTGCTATTTCGTCATATTTGCCACCTCACCCCGCGAAGTGATTGATGCCGCAAGTGCTGTATCGCTAACTGCCTCCTTTTTACCCATACTCTAACGACCTCACGATGCCCTCACCTAACTACCTCGCCCGCCGTTACGCGTCTATACGCGACTAGGTAGCAGAGCCTACACAGCAGAGAAATTTAAGTTAGTATTAGTACCTCAAATTGTGCTGTTTTTGGGTGGCTGTAAAAGTACTTTTACTGTTAATCGTTTGCTAAAGATGGTTAGCATGGGACGACGCTAACGTTTTTAATCCTTGTGGAGGTATAGAAGAGCTGCAGGACAACTGGACTTGCAGGATACGTAGCCGACTACGTCTGGATTCGTTGTTGTTGGACAATACAAAGACGGGATGAACGGCTGGCACACGAGAAAAAAAATACTCGAAATTATTCCATTTCTTTTGGGGTTCACGAATCTTCAAAACTTCAGCGCCTCTTTGTTTTCTTTCTTTTCTCCCGCGACAATTGCCCCTCGGGCGTTGGTGAGTGAGTCCCCTGCTTTAGCTCCTCTTTTTGGCTTTCTGGTACCTGCATCCCCCGGACGCCGTGTGCTAGCGCCCGGCCGTTCAGGGCCTCGTCGCCAGGGTCACCGGGGGTTTTGGTGGTATTTTCGGGTGGCTGGGACGCATCTCCAGCCTCCGAAGTTGGAAAACACCACCACTCATCACTCATGATGGAAGTGAAAGCGTTTTCCCAACCACTTGCAATTTCATCAGCAAAACCACACGACTGCCCTGCCACGATGCATTACCCCTCCTTGCCCTCCTTGCCCTCCTCTTTCAGCCCGCATTATGCAAACATCCCATTCCATCACACGCGCTTTCCTTCATCTCTGTCGCTCGTAATTGGTCGTCTCTTCATTCCATGTGGAGGCTCATCAGGCGCATCCGGTAGAAAACTCCATGATGAGAGACGACATGTATTCCTCACATCATAACGCCCACCCCGAGGCTTTCGTACAACAACAACAACATCACAGTATGTATACTCCTTAACCACACCTTGAACTACTTCCCCTCATTCCCTCATACATATACAATTCTTCCACTCTCCTTCACCAACCGCCAACAAGTCCATACACCACCATTCATCCCTGTTCTTAGTACTGACGACACCATCACAGGCGGCCAGTATCCTCCTCAGTTTTGGTCTGCCAGGACACCCTCACAACAATCCTCAACCCCCAACACCCTGCGCCCTCATCACGCGACAAGACGCCATTATGAGAACGGCGTAGACGAAGAAGACTCCAGCCCCCAGGAAACCTTCTCCCCGCCGCCGCCTTTTGTCCCTCACGCTCCTTCGCCGCCTTCTCAACCAGCTCATCCCCAGAACTTCAGTCGACCAGACCAGAGCTTCCCTGTACCGGTTGTTATCGGCAGCAACATGTTCGGCGGCCAAGATCCCTACGTCTCCAGGCCGGCGGATCAGTCCGACGATGCCCAGCTGGCTGTGGACGAGGTCGCCAACCGCGCTCGCTCACGAGGCTTCCGCGATGAGCTTACCCTCGCCGCCGGTCGCTCCATCACACCCGGAGTCGACGATACGCCTTATATCCACCACGCTCTGGAAGCCATCACCCGGGAACACGGCGACAACTTCTCCGCTCCCTCCAGCATGGGCTCGTCAGCACAAAATAACAAAGGTTACTACCGCGCTGCCGGCTACCTCCCAGACGACCTCCGAAACCAGAGTCCCCAGATCAGCGGCGACCCAGAGACGGGTTTCCAGCCCATGATGCCGGCTCCTCCGTCGGCACACGCCCGGGACTCCCTCCTCCGCCCACAATCTCACCAAGCCGAGCACCCGTCAATGTCTCTCGGCACGCGCATCATGTCGCCGCCGCAGTCCGCCGATTCCAGATACCGCCCGAGCCAGGACCACAAGAGTCTGGCTCCCGAGCCGACTGCGAAGTGGTTGCCCATCAGCGAGAAGGAGACCGTCTTCCCGGGCATGACGAAGCTCGACACCGTCGACGAGAGCCGAGAGACGTATCCCAGGCTCACGTACGTACCCGCGATCTTGAGACTTCCGTCCATGATCGTGCTCACGACGATTTGCGTCTTGATGATTGTCGCGCTCATGCTCTCAGCCATCTACTCCCCGATCCAGCCCGGCCTGCTCACGTACGGCGAGACCATCTACAGTGCCAAGTACTTCTTGTTCCGCATCCTCCCTCAAATCTGCGCGGCCGTGATCTTCGTCTACGTCCAGTGCGTCGCGACCGCCACCCTTCGCATTCTCCCGTTCGCCGCCATGACCGAAGATGAGCCTCTGAAGAGACGCAACGCCCTCTTCCAAAACCTTTACCCCAAGACCTTCCTCCTGCCCCAACTCGCCGGGCCTGTACAGGTCAAAATCGCGTTGGTCGTCCTCTGGCTCTCCGCCTTCACGATCCCTCTCGCCAGTGCCTCATTTACCGTTATCCACAATGAAGTCTGGTACTGGACCGCAGTTCAGGGCACCGTCTGGTCGCTCGTGGCTCTCTACTTTCTCCTCATCATCGCCATTATCATCCTCGCCTTCTACTGGCGCAACCGCGTCACCGGGCTCATGTGGGATCCTCGCTCTATCGCTGATTTCTCTCTGATGATCAGCAAGTCCAACACGCGTGAATCGTACCGCGGCTCCGAGGTGGCCGAAAACCGCTTGCAGCTCCGCCACATCCTGCGCAACCGCATCGTCGACCGCCTCGGCTACTGGATGACCGACAACGACGAAGCTCCCTGGTACGGTCTCGGCACTGAGCACTCGCAAGGCCACACCCCGTCCGATCTGCACTACGACACCAAGAACGAGTCCGATCGCCGCTCCATCACCTCTAACCTCATCGTCACCGGCCACGACGACTACATCCGCAACTTCTACCTTCCGTGGTGCCTCCGCACTTCACAGGTCATCTTCTTCGTCGTAGCAGCCACCGTCCTCCTCACCGCCCTCTTCGTCGTCTCCTTTCTCAACCGCACCAGCCTCGTCAACGGCTTCGACCCCCGCATCACCGCCGCCCCGGGGCCGGGCGCCTTCTCCCCGGCCAACTTCATCTACAGCTTCGTCCCCTCCCTGATCGGACTCTTCCTATACCTCGCCTTCCAGTCCATCGAGCAGCACGTCCGCATCCTCCAACCGTGGGCCGACCTAGGAGCCAAAGACGGCAGCCCGGCCTCCCGCTCCCTTCTCGCCGACTACGCCGCCTGCGTCCCCCTCCAGTCAACCATCCACGCCCTCCGAAACCGCCACTGGCGCGTCGCCGCCCTCTCTCTCCTCTCCACCCTTCTCGCCTTCCTCCCGGCCCTCGCCGGCGGCCTGTTCATGGCCCTCACGGCGATCCCAGAGGGCAGCGTGCGCATGTTCCCGCTCGTCCCCGTCTTCGGTGTCGTCCTGGCCCTCCTCGTCCTCTACCTCTTCGCTCTCGTCTCCCTCCTCTTCGGCCGCAACTACTACCGTCTGCCACACGCTGTCACCTGCCCGGCCGAGATCTTCTCCTTCCTCGCCAACGAGGACAACGCCCAGGACCCCGTCTTCAAGTCCCCGAGCTCCCCCCGCACAAAGGCCGAGCTGAACCACAGGCTCGGTGCCGGCCCCGCCACGGCGCAGAGCACCTGGATGTTCGGATACTGGCCAGGCCGTGACGAGAGGCGTCTGGGCGTCAGACGACAGAAACGATACACCGAGCGCAAGTCCTTCCACGAGAGGGCCCCTTCGCGTCGATCCATGATTTAATGCTTAATGAACCCTTCTCATATCGCCCATTTCCTGAGAAACGAGCTATGATCTAATGACGCGAACCCGATCACGACATCTTACTTCGCGCGAATCTCTTATTCCCCGCATATACAGTCTGTACATAAGTCGCACAAACCTTTTTTGTTTTCTACTTCTAATGTTTGCATACTGCATTTTTTTCCTGTCATCATAATGGCATCGGCACGGCGTTTTACATCAGGCACGGCGTTTCACAGGGGATATCAAACAGAAGTTTTGGACGTCTCGATATATTGGATGAAGTGCAAGACATGAATAAAAGGGAACGGAGTCGGATTTCTCATTGGCTCGTATCATCATGTCACTTTCCCCTCTAGTTTTGTTTTACACAGTTTAGACACGCCACCTCCCTCGCCGTCACTCGGCGATTGCTGGAGCCTAGGCCCAGATTCGAAGATGTAGAAGAATACCAACCCCCCCCCCAAAAAAAAGAATGTCAAGTCTCAGCAAATTCTCTCGCAAAATATCTCTCCCGCTCTCGGAACTTCCCGCTTCACACCCCCTCCTGTGCCAGAGAGAATCATGCCCTTTGACGATCCAGCGGGATATCTAGATCCATCTCTTCGCTCCGTCACTCTAGCAACGTCCTCGAAACTGAACCGCGGCGGAATTTCTGATGTGGAGTTTCAGAAGGTCCATGGAGAAAAGGATCTTTGCGCCAGCCCCAGCCCTCCCTAATGACGACGGACAATGCGGAGCCCACCCACCCCCCGAGGAATGAACGCGATGGCCGCGGTGCCTTCTCATCATGCGGATCTCGGGAATTTCCTCGCTGTTTCGTTAAATCAAAAATCACCACATAAGATGCCGCGAGCAAAAGCAGACACACGAATAAAGCATGTGCTTGACGATGTCGAAGAAGGGGCCGGGGGGAGGAGAGTGTGGTCAGGACTTGAGAGTGAAGTGGTTCAGGGGTTCTCTTGTGTGTGTGGGTGGGTGTGTTTGTGTTCTGATTTCCCATTGAATTATTCTATCTTGATTTTTTCTAAACTAGACTTCGTACTTGTTAAAAATAACGTCATAATTCAGGTTGTCGTCTAATCCTCGCGCATAATCGTGAGGGAGTGTTTGTGTGTTCTGAAGACCCGTCGTTTCTTTCGTAATCCCACCACCTAGCCTCCCGCATCTTTTTCTATCGCCAATTGTCTTTTGCATCTGTTTCTCGTAGGGTCGTTCCTCTTCGTTTGAAAGTTGCGTAAGAGTCGTAGAATAAGTCCATGCGCCCCCCCCCCCACGTTTGTCATCTATCCCTTCCAAGACCCTTTTCCTCTATGCGGAATCCGAGCATCCACCCGCCTCATCCCTCTGATTATAAAGCTGTCCCATCCCAAGGAGCTTATTTAATCCGTCGTCAAACATCCCCTCATCTCCCCCCTCCACTCCCTCTTAAACCCAGTTTCTACTCTTTCCTTCATAAGATAGTAATATCGGATAAAGAGGAAACATCATGTAAGCATGAGGAGCGTGAAACGACCTAAGAAAACCCAAGACAGAGAGGATTCTAAAACAGCAAAAGAAAAAAAGAAGAAATAGGAAGAAGAAGCGCTCGCGCTCGCAAGTAACAGGGCGAAAAAGAAAAATGCAATGACTCCTCGTTTCCCATCTCTTTTCATAGACCATGGCCCGTTGAGCATAAGTGTGTAAGTCGTAAAAATCCGCAGACGTGAGAGAAGGCACACACGGTGGTCCTTTAGCTGTTATAGGACCTTCCTCGGAACATGCGTCCGAACATGGCACCACCCCTCTTCTGCCTCTCCTGCCTCTCGAAGAGCACGGGGCTGTTGGGGACGGTGCCGGCGTCCGTCTGGCTGTCCGCACGCGCACGGCGCAGCTGGGCATCGGCGAAAGCAGCGCCCTTGGTGCTCCGCCGTGCTTCGCTGGCCGTTCGTTTGTGCAGGGTTTTGACGAGGCGGGAGATTGTGTGCTCTGACCCCGTGTCGTCCGAGTCCGAGTCCGAGTCGAAGTCGAAGAAGGACTTGGGCATCGGGCTGGAGTCGGTTGCAGGGGTGGCGGGGGGTAACGGGGCGGAGCGGGGATGGGCGAGGTCTGTCGTGGATGGAGGGTAGGTTCCGTGGGAGGTGTGAGGTCTTGTGTAGGAGGGGACGGGGGAATAGAGTGGTGAGTAGAGAGGTGAACAGAGAGAGGCCGTGGCTGGAGAGTGCATTGGTGCTGCGGTCGATGTAGGGAGGGAATGTAGGTGAATCGGCGGTGGTCGTGTGCCTCTTCGGAGATTGGAGAGACTTGGTGCTGGTTGAAGAAAGGAAGTACGTGGAGGTGGCGGTGGTGGGTAGTTTGGTACCTGGGGTTGAGTCCGTGGGAAGAGACTGTAAGACGAACGGACGGCGCGGATGGTACGACGAGGCTCTGGAGGGGACGGCGGAATTCCGGGGCTTAAAGAAACTTGCGACTCGCGCATGTTTCCTCGTGGCTGGGATACAGCCATGTTCTCGTGATTAGGTTGGGGTGTCGAGCTTTTAACTTGGATGTTGTATTCGACGGGGCGGGGTGGTAGTGGATAATCTTTGTAATTAATGCAGCCCGTCTTCTTCGCCCTCCGAATATGCGGCGAAGGGATTAGAGCGGGATATTGGGTCTTGGACTTCTCTGGGGTCTGCTGACTTGGGTCTTCCTCAGCAGGCCAGAAGGAGTCCCAAAGCTGGGAGGCTGAGGCGTGATACTGGTAGTCGTCGTCAAGTGATACCTCCGAGTCAGTACGGTCGTCGATGAGGCTGGGTGCCGATGATCCGTCCGAGCTTTGAGAGCCGATTGACGAACGATCTCGACGGGTTGGCGTTTGAGGACAGGGTAGGTGGTCGTAGTCTTCGGTGAGGTCCTCCGATGAGTACGTCTGTCCGGCCCGTCGGTAGGTATTGCGGGTCAAAGTACCGTCAGGTCGAGGATATGAGAAGTTCGCGTAGCCGTAATACTTGGAAACGAGCTTGAGATGGGCGAGTTGGGTCTGCCGCTCCATGCTCGCGGGCCGAGATGAGGAAAAAGAGGCTCTTTTCAAATCGAGCTCTTGTGCGTACCCAATCATGTCCTCGGGGGGAACAGACATGACTGCGGCCGACGTCTGCAAAGACGGGTTCGATCAGTGTTGAGTTCAAACTCGGTGGATAGGGACGCCACGATAGAGATATTGGCCGGAGGACCCGAAGGTGGTTGAAGGGGAAGCACCGATATATGCACGGAATGGTCGGCAGGCTGATGGAGGTCGTCCGTCTCCCTGCCAGAAACAAAACTTATGAATGCATCCTCTGTCATGACCTGCCATCAGCACGAATCATATGCCGTCCACCCTACGGCCAACAACAACAGGAGAACAAATATGCAGCAGCTTGTCTTGGACTCCATCCTCTGGGTCTCGTCAAGGGCCTTGATCCACCTTGGGTGGCTGATTATGACAACCAGACCATCCCCTGCAATTCTCAGACATTCCTCGCCTGGGGGCTATCCCTCGAAAGATGTGCATACTCGGTGACGGATGGCGGCGGAACCAATCAAATCCGTTTGGCAGCCGGATTTCAAGTCCGGTGTACTCTCACGGAGTCGGTGGGCATCGGAAGCTGAGAGGGGCTCGACGGCCCTCGAAGGAATGGCACGCTTCTTGCTGGCGACTTCCGTCCAGAGGGAATGCACAACCGTCCGGAAAAGGCATGAGTTGGGTCTCTGCATTGCTCGAGTCTCCAAAACGTGAGAACAAACGCGCTTCTGCCATCTCTCGTTGGTCCGTCGTTTCTGACGACCTGAAAGTCTCCTGAGTAGGATCCATCGGAAGAGCCCGTCGCGACTGCCTCTTCCGACGGCTTTTTTGAAAAACGGGGCGAAAGCAAGCCTCTTGCGGCTTCGTAAGAACGAGGGCGGTTAGAGGTGGGTTGAGCCTCAATAGCCTACACACCCTCCCCTCCGCCTGCTCTAGTTCCCAGGCCCTGCGCCAAGAAAATCTATGGTTTTCTAGCACGAATAGTCGCCCCCGGTTGACTGCAGCTGGTGATTGCTTGACTAGAAGATGCATTTGGGGCCGGCGGAAAAGCGACGAAGTCGAGGAAGCACTTTCATGTGGAAGCCAGCCGTTGGAATGCATAGATCATCCTCGATGTCTTACTTCCACGGCGACGGCACTTTGCCCTCCGAGCCGGTGGCGCCACAGCGGCGCCGAATATCCTTCTCGACCAGCGTTTGCTGGCGCGCATTTGTGAGGGCCGGCCTAGACTGCGCAGAGCTCTCTCGCTTGACATATGCTCCAGCCAAAAAGAGGCAACCAGGCAAACAAAAAGCTGACAAAACTTCTGTGATGCCACAGTTGGAGAATTCTGCACAATTCAGCTATTTCCAGATACGCGACCTTTTGAATATGTAGTGAAACAGATGATATTGTGTGGCGTGGTTGTCAACATCGCTGTGTGTCCCGGTTAAAATCAGCACACCGGACTATAACCCCGTGAACTATCACAAGGATTATCAGCGAGACAGCGAGAGACACAGCTCGTGAGCCCCAAACAGATCTCGATCTGGTGCTGGTTGATGGATCGGAGTTGACCTGTGGCCCTGCTTTTTTATTATTAGTGCTCAGCTTGCACTTGAGCAAGCCAGATAATGGTCATAAAGGTGGATGACGAAGAGTACGTTCCCTTCGTTCTGTTTGTTTGGAGGCAATCTTATTCTGCGGGCCGCATGTTTTGATATTTCAGTTTGCTGCGTTCCACAGGTATGCGGCGTGCCGGAGCAACAGCAGCCACCGGAGGACAGTTGGGCGATGGGTGTGTGGTTCGATCGATCGGACTGCGGGTGCCGCGCGAAAGCAAACCGAGGCGGAGAAGACCTGCCACTGCAACAGAATGTTGGAGGCGGGAAGAAAGCCTTGACCGCAGCGGGAGTCTCTGCAATTTAGCAAAGTACGTCATGCCGTTTGTCGTACGGCTCTTGTGGATGTGAACGGCTTCGGCAACATGCCTTATGAGGACTGATGTCATATGTCATAAGTCGGAGGGCCAAGCGGTCTTAGGAAGACAACATGGTAATTCAA